>QNUK01000241.1:672500-775000 GCA_013621035.1 Clarias magur | reverse complement strand
TGTGTGCATGTACAGTATGTGTGATCTTTTAGCACCGGCCCTCCAACTACGCAAAAATAAATAAATAAATAATTAAGCCTAGAGAAAACGGAGCTCTTTCTAAGGATCAGAGATCAAACTGCAGACAATCATTCTGCATGATTAGGTGAACGTGGCAGGTTGCTCTGGCGAGGTTTAGTCATTATGTAAACTTTTGGTGGCCCAGTTGCCATGGCACCCTCAAAGAGTTATGTAAAACCTGTGAGTCATCAAGCGAAAGTTTAGGTCTGATGGATTTGTTTTTAATTTGTTTATTTTTCTAGTAAATAATGTAAAGGCTGATGTTTTAAACCATGGACAGCAGCTTGGAGGTAGCGTTTGGGCTTCATGTGCTGTAAATATCCACATCGTGTGGCTTGTTGAACCTGTACGCTCTTTTTATCTGTGTGTAGCTGTACGAGAGGCTCAGTTGATGGAGCGTGATGAGCGGGCGAGGCTGTTCTACGAGAAGCAACTGGAGGACAAAAGGAGGCGTCTGGAGGAGCAGAGGCTTAAGGAGGACAGGAGGCGCGCGGCCGTGGAGGAGAAGCGACGCCAGAAGCTAGAGGAGGAAAAGGTGATGCTCGGATCTTCGCCAAAACACTTTTCTTACTTTTCATGTAGTCACAGCATATACAGTGTTGCATATAATCTACACAAATGAACTACTCAAAAATATGTTTGTGATTACTGAAAGTGTATAAGAATGTTTGTGTATTTCTAAAAATACCACGGGATAGAGCAAAATGTATGCAAATGGATCGAAAGTTATGCAAAAGGGTATTTGCTTATGCTTTCAGATCTACACATGCAGTATATTTGCAGATGAATCAAAATCCATTTGCATTTTAGTATTTGCATTTCTCTTGCCAAAATTTCTGCAGTGGTATTTTTAGTTGTTTGTGTAGTTGTTTTGGTTTCTTTTGGTGTAGTTATTTGTGTTTTTCGGGCGTGTGTGTGATATCAAGGCTCGGTACGAGGCGGTGGTGAGGAGGACTCAGGAGAAGAGTCAGCGAGCCAGACCGAAGCAGAACCGCTGGAGCTGGGGAGGAACCCTGACCTCCAGCACCTCACACCACAGCGGTGAACACGACACACAACAATAAATACCACACACAATAATCACCAGACCATCACAATAAACACCACACAACGCCACACCACAATAAATGCCTCACATCAGGAAACACCACACCACAATGAACACCACACCACACCAATCAATTAAAACCCACTCAATTAAAACTCCACGCACACCTCAATTAACACAACGCTCCACTCCCACTTCAATAAATCACGCTCCGCGCCCACCTCAGTAAACACCACGCTCCGCGCCCACCTCAGTAAACACCACGCTCCGCGCCCACCTCAGTAAACACCACGCTCCGCGCCCACCTCAGTAAACACCCCGCTCCGCGCCCACCTCAGTAAACACCCCGCTCCGCGCCCACCTCAGTAAACACCCCGCTCCGCGCCCACCTCAGCAAACACCCCGCTCCGCGCCCACCTCAGTAAACACCCCGCTCCGCGCCCACCTCAGTAAACACCCCGCTCCGCGCCCACCTCAGTAAACACCCCGCTCCGCGCCCACCTCAGTAAACACCCCGCTCCGCGCCCACCTCAGTAAACACCCCGCTCCGCGCCCACCTCAGTAAACACCCCGCTCCGCGCCCACCTCAGTAAACACCCCGCTCCGCGCCCACCTCAGTAAACACCACGCTCCGCGCCCACCTCAGTTATAACCCGCTTCATATCTACCTCAATAAATACCACGCCCACCTCAATAAACATCTCCCCACGTCTACCTCAATAAACATCTCCCCACGTCTACCTCAATAAACATCTCCCCACGTCTACCTCAATAAACATCTCCCCACGCCCACCGCAATAAACAGCTCTTAACATCAGCATTACACTGCTATACTTCACTAAATGTTTGCTAGGCTTTATAGAATTCTGTGCTCTGTATGTGTGTGATTAGGTTTTGAATGATTGTGTGTCTGTGTGTGTGTGCAGAAACGTATCTAATTTGTTCTCTGCATCTCTCTCTCCACTCTCTTGCTGACTCAGGGCCCTGTTTCATTTGCCACGCTCTATTGTTTCTTTCTGTTATTTTGTTCCTTTCTCGCTCGCACTCTCTCTCTCTCTCTCGCTCTCTCTCTCTCTCTCTCTCTCTCTCTCTCCATATCTGTGTCTGACATACCTATTTTTCACATCACTCTCTCTCTCAGGATTTGATGACTCTGCTCTCCTCTTCACACTCTTCACAGACCTTGCTGGACTCGAGTGTGACAGTGTCCTTAGTCTGGCGCATCAGCAGCGCCTACACACGCAACGTGAATATGACTCAGAGTAGAGCAGTTCGCTTAGCCATCAGCATCCTCAGATGTAGCATGTAGTATCAGGCTGTAGTGCATCACTAGTGACATGATGAAGGGGATTGCGTAAGACTAGTTGATTTAGTTGTGTATCTTTGTGCAGGTTTACCAAGTCATGTAGCGGGCTAACTGATCCTCCAGTGTTGCCATCATAAGTGGTAGTTGTAGCTCCGTATCTGTATCTGACACACACTTATAACACTATTATAACACTAAATCAGTGGTGTGGTCTAGTTTGAGGAATGGTACATCCTGTAACCAGTTTCAATACCATACAGTTAACTAGCCAATGCCGGTTTCACATAACCGACTTTAAGTGGGGTGCGCACTCAAGCTCTTCTAGTTTAGCCTGCTTTTTTTTCTTTTCTTTTTATTCCCCCCGATTTTCTCCCTAATTTAGTCGTGTCCAATTCCTCTCCGTCACTAGGGGGCTCCACATTAAGGTTACTACTACCGTTCAGTCGGGAGGGTCAAAGACGATCACCCGTTTCCTCCGAACCACGTGACGCCAGCCGACCACATCTTTTTGAACTGCTCGCTCATGCACCGTTGGGCCGGAGTAACACACTCCGCTTGCGTGAGCTCACAGACGCCCCTGATTGGCTGTAGAGACGTGATTAATGTGAGAGCACTTAGTACCTCTCATCCCTACCCTCTGAGAGAGCTCGGCCAATCAGCTCTCTCTAGACCTCCGGCTGCGAGAGTTTACAGCATCACCCAGGATTTGAACTAGCGATCTCTGGACGATAGGGCGATCAGACTGCGCCACTCGGAGGCACCTAGCCTACTTTTTCTTTTATCCAGTTTTATTTCTCAATGGATATAGCTCGCGTGCAGTTCTATGAAAAAGCTGTGGCTTTTACGAAGTGCTGCTGCCACCATTTCTTTGGTACAACCAGGTTAAACCTGTGCTGGTGAATTTTCTATTTTTTTTTCATAGCACGCATTGAATTAAAAGTATTCCATTGGTGCAACTAGAGCTGGATGATTTAATTGATCTTTTGTTGGTCAATTTAATTAATTGAATCTGCGGATCAGCTTTTGATTCTGTTGTTATTAATCTATCTCGCTAACAATGATGACAAAGCTAATCAAATTGTCTAGCTTGGTTGGATATAAGCTGCTGCTAGCTAGAATTAGCAAAGCTTACACTAAATTTGTACACGACGGTATAAAAACAACATACTTAAGATACATGGATTAGTAACACATAGAATTTGGTATATGGTAGTGAAATGGATGGTGTATTTTGTGTGTGTTCTTCACTGCACAACTGAACATACTGTAGTACAAGAGGAGAGTATAAAATATTACCACTTTCTGCCCTACCCTCAGTCTTTCCTTTCAGCCAGTGTTGACTCTGCACTCGATTAATCCTGCCTGTCAGTGCTCTCTGTTCTTGTTGTTCTTTCAGTTTTGTGTCTCATGTTGCCGTACGTGTCTGTGTTGTAGATGCTAATAGAAAGTCAGTCTCCACCATGAATCTGTCAAAGCACATAGACCCGGTCATAAACAAACGTCTGTCTTCATCTTCTGCTACACTGTTAAACACGCAAGACCGAGGTAAACACACACACACACACACACACACACACACACACACACACACACACACACACACACACACACACACACACACACACACACCTACCTACACACGCTTGTCCATCATTGTTTTTACCAAAACACACATTTGTACCTGGTGTCCTGGGTGTGTTAGGTTAACTTGCACATACTTTACAATATACACTTTTAAAACTATTGTTGTGTTACACCCTAGAACTGGCGTTGTTATAAAAGCACAAAACATTATATAGACCAACGAGCTATCATAAGTTATGGAAAATTATTCACAAATTGATTTGTAAAGTCCGAGAAGTAACCAACAAAACTAGGGTCACTTTGAAGGCACCTGAGAGATGCACAGCCCAACCGCATGAATCTGGTAACTAAACAAATACAGACTCCGATAATCTGGCCTCATCAGACTACACAACGGGTCTCCATGGCTCCTAAGTCCAATCTTTATGCTTCCTAGCAAGTTAAATTTTTTTTTTTCCCTGGTTAGTCACACTAACAAGTAGTTTTCTTATGGCCATACACCTGTTTCATCCCAATTCTAGGAGTTCTTGTCACATTGTGTGTGTTTATGTGGAAATGCTCTTATTTTCATTAACAAACAAAGCTCTGGTTTACTGTATACTGGCCATTTTTTTCAATGACTTGCTCATTTGTGATTTTATTTATTTATTTAATTTTTCAAACCTCATCTTGGGCGAAATTGATGGTTCAGCGCCATCATTGCAGCTTTTAACACTGAATTGAACAGTTCATTACCCAATCCTAATCATTTTAAATATCCTTAGTTGTCATCTTTGTCTCTGACTTTTTTTTCCACCGGGCAGTGGATAACTGTAGGAGGAATTCTATTCAAGTGCTTAAACATTCGTCTCCGTCTCAAGTCCAACCAAAAGTTTAATACATGTCCGGTTTGTGGTTTTGTGCCTAAGGCTTACAGAAGCAGACGTCCCTCTCCTCTTCTTGCTTAGTAAATAAAGCTCGAGCATCCAGAGAGAAGATCCATCAGGACAGACCTGCAGGTTGGGTCCGCCGCACAAGACAAGGATTTTATTTTCCCCTTCATTTCTTTACAGGAAACACAAATTCACTGTATGCTACTACCTGGAATCTTGAGGCTTGAAACACGCTTGAATTTAGGTCTGGTGGAGAAATAAATAAGCCAGCAGACTTGAAATTGTAGTTGAGTAGACAAACAAACCTAGTCCTCAGCCCGGGTAGTGTGTGAGTGAATGTGTGTGAGGAGTTATTTCGGGGTGATCTGGCATGGTTTGAAAGCCTGGTTTTGGGGTCTTGGAAGTTTGCTAGAACTCGTTAATACATACATAATCTGTATGCGTTAAAGGAGCGGTTTGTGTTCATTTCAAAACCCAGACGAAATGTTGTTTCAAAGATTCTCTTAATTCTTAATATTCTCATTTCCCCTTGCTATTAAATTCATACTTGATTAGCATTATTCGCGCTTTTCCAGGTGACTTGTTAAAGACTTTGAGACACTTTTACAAACTGCGCCTTTAAGAATATTCACTTGAGCCGCGCATGTATCTCTACAGCATGGGAACAGAATTGTTTCTGAATGTGCGTGCACCGTCACCCTTCTGTGGTGTGTTTTGGCTTTGGCTCTTCGTGCTTGTCATTATTAGTGAATAATAAGAAAATACAGCAGTTGGAACTCATAAGGTGTGTTTGCGTGTGTTTCAGGTATGCGTCGTTTGCCTCTAACTCCATGGGAGAGCAACATGGTCAGTCGCTTACAGACACCAACGCACTCATACCTGGCCAGAAGCCGCAGTGCAATATCTTTGTCTGGAGACCTAGGTAAATCAGTGTGTACACACACACACACACACACACACACACACACACACACGCCTTCACACATGCATAATTGCACACAAATACTTTAAATCTACTTTGGACACTAGTAAGAAATATTTTTTTCCAGTGACCTCAGAAAGCAACTGTGTCTGTGTGTGTCTGTGTGTGTCTGTGTGTGTCTGTGTGTGTCTGTGTGAGAGAGAGAGAAATGTTAAAATGTTAGAGAATAGAACTCTGGCTGCTTTTGCCTTTTCTCTCTGAAACAAAATGGCTCTTTCAGGGTTTTTCTCTCTTTAAACTGTTTCCAGGGTTACAGTCGGCTTGCTTTTATATCAACCTGTGTGTGTGTGTGTGTCTGGCTTTATTTAAATCTTGTGGACAAAGGCTGCATGTGAGAGTAAACATTGGAATCTTGTGCTACTTTTATTCCTTTTGTCGTCTGCGGGCCTCTCTCTCTCTCTCTCTCTCTCTCTCTGTGGTGTATTCTTATTTTGAACTAACGCACAAAACATGATCATCACTGATTTTGATTTCTGGAGAAACAGGTTTGCTAGGCCACACTCCCTCCTCTGACCACAGCGATTTTAGCCCCCCCCCAGAGATGAGTGTAGTCGCCGTGTGACCTTGTACTGCTTCGTAGATGCTGACACACGCTTTCTCTGTCTTTCTTTTCCTCCTTTCTTTTCCATTCTGCACTCACATTCCTCGCCCTGCCTGCTCATCGCTCTGCTCCCTGTTTATTAACCCCGTACTCCACGTGGCCTGCTCGGCTACTTAACCGGTTCAGTGACCCTCGTTTGTCCTCGCTCAGCCTCCTGTCACCACACCAGCTCCCTGGCCTTCAGGCCCCTGCAGTCACACAGTACCGAGCGACCAATCAGAGCCGGCCTCAGCCTCGAGCGAGCGACCAGAGCCGGGACGGAGACCAACCCATGCAGGAGGTCCATTCCTAATGTGCTGGTAAGAAGAAATACCATCATCTGTGCTGTCTGAAAAATATTACAGATGTGTGAAGAAAAAAAAAAATCCCATATATGGATAATTATGAACCGTGTAGTACAATGAAAAAGTATTTGCCCCGTCCTGATTTTATTATTATGATTATTTTTTTGCAGATTGAGATTGTCAAACAAATGTTAATATTACACAAAGATAACCCGATTAAATTCAAAATGCAGTTTTGAACAATTTATTTAATGATTGTTTGATGATGAGTGTGACATGTACACTGATCAGACATTACATTATGACCATATTGAGTCACTACTGAGATCTAATATTGAGTAGATCTCCACCCCATTGCCACAAAAACCTTTCCTTAATATGACCTACAATAACTCTTATTGGATCGGACAACACAGGCCAGACTTTACTCCCCATATGCATCAGTCAGCCTTGGCCACCCATGACCCTTTTGCCAGTTCGCTGGTTTTCCTTCCTGGGAACATCCCCAAGACCTGCAACTTTGTTGTTGCTCTGACCCAGTTGTCTAGCCTATACAATTTGGCCATTCTCACTGTAGTTACATTTTCAGTATCTCATGACAATGGCAGCTAGAAGTAAGTGTGATATATTAGGCAGTAAATCAACATTTTTTCCCCCAGAAGTTGATGAGAGTGTTGGAATGAGCAAAAATGGGCAAGACGTAAGGATTTGAGTGACTTTGAAAAGGGCCAAATTGTGATGGGTCAGAGCAATTCCAAAACTGCAGTTCTTGTGGGATGTTCCTGATGTGCAGTGGTCAGGTCATATCAACAGTGATGAAAGGAAGGAAAATCCGGTGACCTGGCGATGGGGTCATGGATGGCCAAGGCTCACTGATACACATGGGAACTGAAGGCTGGCCCATGTAGTCTGAGCGCTAGTGTGGATCAAATTAAGAAAAAGTTAATGTTGGTTGTGATTGAAAGGTGTCAGAACACACCATGCATCACTGTTATGTTGGCAGAAGGAGAACCTACTCAAAAGTAGTCAAGTGGTCATAATGTTAATGCTGATCAGTGTACGCAAAAAATAAAAAACCAGCAAGGGGCAAATATTTTTTCACAGCACTGTCAATGGGTGTAGTGGTTTTGTAACAGGTTAGCGGTGTTGTTTTTCTTTGCTAAAGGTATTTGATATTTTTGGTACCGTTTTAGCTGCATCATTTTAGCTGTGGAGTTTTTAGTGTTATTGTTTTTAGCTGTGTCATTTCAGCTGTAGAGTGTTGGTGTGGCGTTTTAGCTTCATCATTTTAGCTCTGGCTTTTTAGTTGTGGTGTTTTAGCTTTGTCATTTTAGCTCTGGTGTGTTAGCTTTGTCATTTTAGCTCTGGTGTGTTAGCTTTATCATTTTAGCTCTGGTGTGTTAGCTTTATCATTTTAGCTCTGGTGTGTTAGCTTTATCATTTTAGCTCTGGTGTGTTAGCTTTGTTTCAGCTCTGGTGTGTTAGCTTTGTTTCAGCTCTGGTGTGTTAGCTTTATCGTTTTAGCTCTTGCTCTGCCGTTTTGTTTACCATTTTTGTTCTAGAGTTTTAGCTGTATCTTGTTAGCTGTGGTGTTTTATTTCAGGTGTTTTAGTTTTATTGTTGTACCTGTGGCTTTTTAGCATTATTGTTTTAGCTCTGGCTTTTTAGCTTTATTGATTTAGCTCTGGCTTTTTAGTTTTGGCCTTTAGCAATACTGTTTTAGCCATATTGTTTTATTAGTATGTATTGTTTTTGCTGTAGCAATTTACTTGTACCATTTTTGATTATTTAAAAAAAAAAGAAAAAAAAGAGGAAGACCTGAAAATCGATCTATATCTATTTTGTTCCTCAGTTCATTTTACTTTTCCCCATGGTGACTAGAGAAAGTCAGTTTGACCCTTTGGGTTTTGTCCTTGTGAGCCAGCAGGAATGATGATGTTGGACTTCACTGTGGATTATTGTCGCTTATCAGGGCCTCAGAGATTGGACTCAGTGCACTGCAAGGCTACTGCTTATACTGAGCACGTGCTGTACAGTCTGTTAGAATTTAGGAGACTGTAGCATTAGCAGGAATTTAGTTTTTTTTTAAATTAGAATGAAAAAAGGTGAGATTTAAAAACATATGAATTTTATATATTTTTTTTTTTCTTAGATAAATTTTTTTTACAGACATATTTCTTAATGGTATAGCTTCTGTGACTTTATTTTTATTAAAAAAGATATATATATATATATATATATATATATATATATATATATATATATATATATATTATATTTATATATATATATTTTTTTTACAATGCGGATAAACTTTTAATCAGTGCAAGAGTTTAAATAAATGTTTTAAAGGAAATACCTTTAAACCTTGTTGTTGTCAAGTGCTTGGATTAGAGTTTAAGCTCCACCAGCTTTGAGTAGTCCTGGTTTGTCCTGGTATGGACACACATACAGTTTGCCAGGGGCTTATTGTATTAAGGACTTATGTCTGAGACCCAGAGCCACTGACCTGCATTACACCAATTCAGTCTGTTACACAGGCATCAGTCACAACACTTTCTTTAACACATGCTCAAACCATTTCTTTACACACACACACACACACACACACACACACACACACACACACACACACACACACACCAGCTGAAGGTGGTAAACTTTGGCCGCAAGGAAAGGAAGAGGTTGTAATGAGTAAATGTGTACTTTAGTACTACCTTATTTAGTTTGCAACATTTTTCCCCTCAATAGTGCCATCTGCTGGACACACACATCAATAGGTTGAAGGTTAATATATAAATTATCCTTACAGTTTGTACCATGATGGAGTCCTTCCACAAACAGTATTGTACATGAGCATTACAGAACATATTCAGTCTGCTCATCATTAACATCATTAAAACTCATGAGTCAGAGTTACTTCTGATCATTTTTGATTAAATGTAAATCAAGACACAGTGCTGTCAGTGTTATGGTCATGTTTGTGAGAGAAATCGTTGCTGCTCGTTTATGAGTGATTTGAAGGAGTTGCCAGACTCTTCTCTTCTTAAGGTTTTTGTATTTGCTCTATTTATCTAACTGTGTGTGTGTTTTGCACGGTTAGCCTGATAGGAAGGATAAGGACTACATGCGTAAGTCCTGGACTAATCTGTCCTGTCCTACACCAACCCTGAGCCTCACCACCATCAAGAGAGCACCCTCACCTGGCAGTCAGAGACCTAAAGTCAGCCAGGCATCGTCTGCCAGGTAATGATCTTGTTTTGAATCTTTTTGTACAAATCCTGCCAGATTCCCAGGAGCTGATTTTTCATTGTTTCCAATTGTGCATATTTACACCAATCTGCAGCATGCCTTCATAGCACTCGGTTTAAGTTGTATTTAAACAGTTCTAGAATTGAGACAAATTAAAAAGTGAGAATACCTTTAAACAAAACAGAATAAAACAATGTTGAAAATACTGCTCTTATCTCTGTCGTCATGTAAAAACAAGGTCACTAAAAAAAAAATTCATGTCATGTAGTGCATGACACCTGAACTAAAAGTGCACCCTCTGGTGGTGTACAGGTTAGTAGCAGGTTTAGAGACGTCAGAGAAATAGAATGCAAAACTAACATTGGTTAATTTTAATTAAACACTCAATGGCAATTAATTAATTAATTACTAATTGCATTACTAATTAATTAATTAATAACTTGATTGCAGCATGTTGGCTCATTTACCGCTGACATGCCCTTTATGATTTACAATATGCCATTACTTTTACCATAAATTAATGGCTAACAGGGTTTATTTGAGTGTGTAGACATGTGACCGTTATACATTTCTATAGTGAGCAAATTTACACAAGTTTCCTCTTCCTTATTCTTTCTCAACTCTCTCTGGCTGTGTGACTTTAAGGAGTTCCACCAAACCACCTCAAAAGTCCTCGGCATCCAAAAGATCTCCTCCTCCATCTTCCATGCCCTTATCTCCTAAGAACCCTTCCCTGTTGCCTGGGAACCTGCGGCCCAGCCGGGTGATATCAGAGAGCCCGAGAGTGAGTCCTGATGTTGGGAAGAACCTGAAGCAGGAAGAGGAGACCAAAAGAGATGAGGCGGAGAATGACAACGCTGAGGGTGAGGAAGCAGAGCAAGTGCAAAGTCCTGCAAAAGCAGCAGCTGAAATCTCCACAAATAAAACCGAGTCCAATGGTTAGAGTCGCTGCCGACACACACACACACGTGAACATTTGTGTGTTTCATTCCAAACCTCTTCTTTCTGATGGTGTCAGTTGTAGAGCGGGTGGCGAGTCCTCCAGCAGCCAGATCCAGTACGGGAACCACAGATCCAGAGGAGGCGTCTCGACTGCTGGGTGAGAAACGACGCCAGGCCAGAGAGCAGAGAGACAAAGAGGAGGAGGAGAAGAGGCAGCGAGAAGAGGCCGAAAGGTTCGTCTACACCGGTTACAGAATTCCATAATGAATTAACGGTGCACCCAAAGTTTATACGCTGTGTATTTGTGTGTGTTGTCGGACAGACGACACAGAGAGGAGATGGCACGGAAGATAGCTGAGGAGAGAGCGAAAAGAGAAGAGGAGGCACGGCGTCTGGCCGAAGAGAAAAAACTCAAGGAGGAAGAAGAGAGACGCTCGGAAGAGGAGAGACTGCAGAAAGAGAGACTAGAAGAAGCAGAACGCCTGCAGAGACAGGTCTTACACACATGCGCACACACACACACACACACTGACAGTAATAAATGATCACACAGGTGAATGCATGATACACACAAGTCTAACCCACGGGTGTATGTGTGTGGACAGAAAGAGGAAGAGGAGGCTCGTCAGCGTGAAGAGGCAGAACGTTTGCGCCAGGAGAGGGAGAAGCACTTCCAGAAAGAGGAGGCGGAGCGACTGGAGAGGAAAAAGGTACTTCTTTTTTTCTCTCTTTTTTTGTTTTTGTTTCGTTCAGTTGATAAGAAACTTACACACAATCTTCAATTCTGTAGCGTCTCGAAGAGATCATGAAACGCACAAGGCGCTCAGATCAGGTAATGTAGCACACACACACACTCTTGTATTATTCAGAGATTTGTTGCACATGTCTTTTGTATACAGTTCTGGTTTAATAATGTGTGTGTGATGTTTGTTTATTAGAAGAGCCCTGGTCAGGCGCAGAGCAATGGAGGTGCGAGTCAGCCGGATTCTGAGCACACGGGTAAGACCCAGGTCACGTGTGTGTGTGTGTGTGTGTGTGTGTGTGTGCGCGCATGCACTTTTGCCCCCAGTGTTGGCCAGGTTTCTGTTACGTACCGAAGTTGATTATGAACCTTTGGGGGGGGGAGGGGGTGAAATGCAGAGACAAGACAGTTCAGTGAAAGTTGCACCAACAGCGGTGCAGCATTTAATCTGCAGTGATGCGTGAAAGGGGTGGAGTCACATGGTCCTGCTGCACACAGACTGGACACCCTGCTACTGTGTTTAAAATATGAACAGTATCTTTTGATGTCGGTCTCTCTCTCTTTCTGTGTATGGGTTTCTCTTTGTCTGTCTGCTTCTCACACTGACTGCCTGTTTCTCTGTCTGTGACAAACAGTTTCTCTTCTCTCTCACTGTCTGTCCTCCCTCCCTCTCTTGCTCTCATCCTCTCTCTGTCTTTCTTTAACTGCTTCTTTCACTTTATCTCTGTATCTCCTCAATTTCTTTTTATGACTGTCCGGGTCTTTCACTTTTCCCCCCATATCGTCTCTTTCTGTACTTCTATCTTTCTCTCTCTTGCTCTGTCTATGTCTCTCTCTTATACACACACACACTGTCTCTCACTGTCTGTCCTCCCTTCCTCCTTTCTCTCATCTCTTTCTTACTGACTGACTGACTGTCTTTGTTGAAAATGACATGCAAATTATATTGAGCTTTACTGACAGTGTACAAAATTTTTCTTCTAATTGCATAAGAAGCATATCCTAACTTTCTGTACTCTCTCTCTCTCTCCTCTCAGTGAATGTGGTCCCTGTGATTCCCTCCATCACCGTATCAGCTCCACAAATCTCTCTCCCAACAGAGCACAGTGACAGTAACGGACACACAAACCCTGACCTCGACTTGGACACATTGGACCCCGCTGGCCACGAGTAAGTACTGCATCTACAGCTCGCGCATCTACAGCTACCTCACTCGTCAGGTCAGTAGATGTAGAAAATAGATATGAGAACCCTGGATTGAATCCATTAACAGATTCACAGCCTTCTGAATCACTCACTGAACGAGTCCTTTGAATCATTTCAGTCAGTAGGAATTCCAACCTCGTTTTCCTATGATAATCCACTAGAGGGCGCTCACTGAATCCCAAGAATATACTGAATCCTTGGACTCATGAATCAAATCCGCTGAATCCCACCCGTTCAGATGAATCGGCCAAGACACGTATGGTATACCATAAACATATAAGTGAATAAAGAGAAGGATTCGTGAATCATGAGTCATGTACAGTAAAGAATCGGGTTACTTAACCCAGATGAATCCGGATTCGCTCATCTACCTAGAAAGGTATCTGCATCTCTGTACTGCCCTCACAAGGTTATGACATGTCACTACAAGTGTCCCAGTGTCATTACTTAAAAACAGTATTAAATCGTCTTTGATTGTAGATGATAAAATATACCACAGCTCTAACTGTAAGTCTTTATCAGCGCAAGCACCGAAGACGAGTTTCAAGAAAACGGCGTCATCACAGAGACCCCACTCTTCGAGGAGGTGATCGAGGTGCCCATGGTGACCAAGCTGTCCCGTCAGGAAGGCGACGGAGAGGAAGCGGACGAGAGGAGGAAAACTCCGCTGCTGGCCTTCAGTGAGAACGGAAGCACACACGACCTGAGCACATGGGACGAGGTCCAGCACCATACAAGTGAGCCTTCATCCTCACTTTGTCTTGTAATTGTTTCATAATTAATCCACGAGGTTATTAAACATTGTTGATAAATTAATACTTTACGTACAGCATTTCAAAATGTCAAAGAATGATCCACTATCGGGTTTGTTTGTAGGTAAAACCAACACATTTTTCATGCTTGTTTTAAATTAAATTCTCTATCATTACAGGTGATGCCTGAAACCCTCAGAGAGCATGATGGGAAATAAGTGTGACTGATGCCTGCTAGGTTTCTTCACCCTTTTGCAATTCCTCCACATAGACACCTGGTTAAGGAGAAACTCCCTACTGTATAACACACTTTTTTTTAAAAAGTTTGGACGGCTCTCTAAACACTCTTCCCTGTGCTTCCTCCAGTGCAGATCCTTCTTTCTGAGCCTCAAAAGTGGTGTGTTCCAGAAACACAGCTGATTAACTGATTAACGAGATCTTAGCGTGGATGTACTGTAGAGAAGCCGTGGATTCGAATCAGCTGCAAAATCAGATCTAATGAAGTTTTTGGGGTTTCGGTCGAGATCAAATTCAGTGAGGTGATGACCACAACAAAGGCGTTGTTTTTAACCAATGCCTTTCAAAATGTTTAGAAACTGGTGTGTAAATCAGGAACAGTGTTTAATGCACTGAACACATCACGACTTTTACAAGAATGAAGAAGAAAGTATGAAGAAATTGTATTTTCCTACTTCTTTATAAAGCTTTAATATACATTCGCTCTATTTAGACAGTGTTGCACTGGGGGTCTTCATAGAGATGTGGCAAAATTTAAAGATTGTGGGAAAATCTTTGCCCGAAACATGTCACATTTTTCTTTCTTTCCTTCTATCTTTTTTTTTATCTATTTTTTTTTAAACACACCACTTTTTCTGAAAAAAGGTTAAATGGAGAAACATTTGTCCAAGGAAGGTATGTTTCATCAAGAATATTTGTGTACCGTGTAATAGCTTTATATTAATTTATGTTCTCAGCTTGGATTTTTGAACTGATATCCTAATGAATGCACAAATTATTATTATTATTATTATTATTATTATTATTATTATTATTAAGATGCTCCAAAATCCATTTTGATAGAATTATTTTGTAAGACGATAGACATGTACCTTATTTCCCCTTTATAAGATATAAATGCAAGCATTGGCAATGTTTATTATTATTATTATTATTATTATTATTTGACTTCAGTTTTCAGGTCAAAAATATATTTTTTTTCTCCACCTTTATCCTGAGTGAAACCCCAATCCAAAGCTCTCACCACTAAAAAAAAAAAAAAAAATGAATGCAGGAT
Source organism: Clarias magur (assembly GCA_013621035.1). Lineage (NCBI taxonomy): Eukaryota > Metazoa > Chordata > Actinopteri > Siluriformes > Clariidae > Clarias > Clarias magur. The sequence goes on along the minus strand of QNUK01000241.1, from coordinate 760,075 downwards.
GACATCGTAATAATAAATATAATAATAATAACAAATAAAGCCAATAAAATGAAGAACGTTGAAACGCTGCTATATGTAACTTCCCTATGCCTTATCAGATCAGGAGACGTGTGCTTGGGGTTCAAGGGCTGATTATCACCCGCATCACTACATACATTTCATTTCACATGTAACAGCCAGTTTTCGATCTCCGAGGCATCATCTCGATCTATTCAGTCTGTATAACTGCACAAAACCTGCTGGATTACGGTCCAGGTTCGCTTAAGCGCCGAGTGTTTGATTGACGGTGTATCCTGATGCTGTTGTAATGTAATGTAATGCAAAACTATTACAGAGCTAAGCTACTGTATAATGTGTAATCTAAATTTGTGTGTACAGTCACTACAGATATAACTATATTGTACAAAGACAAGACAAGCATGACACTATCTGATGTAAAACTCTCTAACCTGGCATCTGTACCAGCTGGACCAGAGATCTCCTCATATCCCAGACTCATCAGTAACGCTCAGTTCTAGTTTGGTGGAGTTTCTAAACTCTGCTCGTGCTTACAGTAGTTTTTTTCCCTGTCTTTATCCATGCTTGTTTTTCATCATCTCTTTACAAATTCTTCGTACTCATTTCCATCTCAATCAGTGACATCTGTATAGCATGTAAAAAAATAAAAATAAAAAAAACATATATTAAAATCAATAAATAATTTCATTTGAACAAAAAACAAAACCGAAAAGTCCAGGTCTGTTTTATTTAATGTATAATGAGAACTTGCTATTAACAATATATAATTGCTATTAATAATATTAACAATGGCTTCTGTGTAATGTTCCATATCATCATGAGCAATTTCCTTTTTTTATTAGATTTTCTTTAAGATATAAGGAAGAAAAAAGGATATTAATGTTTTTTATTGCATCACACTGTAATTGTTTTTATTGTTTTCTAAAAGAAAAAAAAAATTGAGGCGTCGACTCTACTGGCCAATACCTCATAATGTAATCATTCACAAACCATCTTAAAGAGAAAAGTAGTCATCTAATTTGGAGTAAAACGGAACTTGTGCTTAAAGCATTTTATTACAACTTTGAAGCGTCACTTGGGATAATTAACCAAGTTGCGACTAATCACACACCGTTTTAACGAGAATTGTGTTTAACATTTAAAAAAAAAAAAAGGTTTGTGTTTTTTTTTTTTTTACGCATCATGCATCATGTTTTCATTTTGAATCTGCAGCATAGATCGACACCACATCAGTGTCCAGGTTTAAACAGAAACTTTGTGTGGTCTATGAGACGGGCGTGTTATTTAATTACAGGAATATTAACAGAGGATCAAATAATTCATCATGAAAATTCAGAATATGAATTATCAAAAGGTATTTTATATATATATATACATACAACATTTTAAAAAATTATTCCTAATCATTCACACACTTATTTTGTTTTTCATTTTTACTAGACTGATTTTTGCCATATTTCTTCATTCTTCATCCTAATACTTTTGTTCGTTTTTCGCTTCTGACTTCTGGTACATTTTTACAGCATGGGGAGGTGGATTTTGGGGAATCTAGTAGACATTTACATCCGAGTTAGAAGTGGGCGGTGCCCTCAGATTAGCCGTGTCCACTCTGTTGATGGTTAAATGTTAGAATGGTGTACTGCCAGCTTAACAGTTTTTTTTTTTTTTAAACAAACAGGAAAGGTTTCGCTCTGTATTATCAATAAGGTTGTATTGTTGGAAAGGAGACCTTTCACTTGGACACTAGGTGGGGAGACTCTAGACCCTGTTCCTCCTCTCAGAGGTAAGACCTACTGTAGATCAAGTCCTGGGCTCTGGATCTGTGAGTTCCCTCATCTTGCTTCCTCCGTGTTGTTCGGCATCATTAGACTTCTCAGGTTCTTGAAAAAGCTGGTTGCCAATATACAGTAAATTGCCAGGAAATTAGTCGTGTCAGAGTGCGCAACAGAACTTTTTTAGTCAGTGGAACTATTTCATTCTGTTAGCTCTATTAAGTGATCAAACACTCATTTAATAAATGTTGCATCAGTAAATAAAGGAGATGTTGAGTTACTTTTTGGAGGATAGGAACTTCACGGCAATCTATTGCTTGAAATAAATGAAATAACACAAGCGAAGATGTACGGTATCAATGCGCAACTTCTTCCTGTTTAAGAGGACAGACGTGTCCATGTTAGCATACAGTAACTATTAAACGGGGCCCCGTCATGACAATAACATGAAACATGATATTGTTAAATTATATACATTATCATTACATATAATGATTCTCATTTGCTCTGACATGCACTGTGAGCTGAAGGTCTTATATAAACAAGTGAGTGGCTTTCCTAATCAAGTCCAATAAGTATAATCAAACACAGCTGGACTCAAATGAAGGTGTAGAACCATCTCAAGGATGATCAGAAGAAATGGACAGCACCTGAGTTAAATACGAGAGTCACAGCAAAGGGTCTGCGTACATAGGACCATGTGATATTTCAGTTTTTCTTTTTTAATAAATCTGCAAAAATGTCAACAATTCTGTGTGTACAATAATGAGGAAAAAAAAATGAACTTAATTGATTTTAGCAAATGGCTGCAATATAACAGAGTGAAAAATTTAAGGGGGTCTGAATACTTTCCGTACCCACGCTATATATAATGTATAAGGATCATACATATTTATATATATGGTATGACAATACGTTTAGTATTAAAATATATTAGCCATTTTTTTTTCTTTTCCTGAAGTATTTTTTTATTTCTTTTTTTGGCTGAATATACATCCGTTTCAAGTTTTCTCCATTTGTGGACAGTGCCGCTCACCATAGTTCCCTGGAGTCCAGAGCTTTAAAACCCTTTCCAGACCGATCCATGTTAATTACATTGTTTAGCATCTGTTCTTGGATTTCTTTTCAGCACTGAACAATATACAGTACGAATACTCGGTGGACAGACATTTGCAAATTGAAATGTGCAACTAAGTTAAAGCAATTACAAGTGACAGAGGTGCAGGTAATGAATGTAGATCATGGTACTTGATGAATCAATAAATATAGCTGGAACACTGAGGCTGTTATAAAGGAGAGCTGCATAGAATAACCGAGAATGAGCAGTGCTTAAGGGAACATCTTGACCAATAATCTCAATCACGTCCTTAGGCGTGGTAAAGAGATGTTAAAACAGTATTACCACAATTTTATGCATTTGTTTCAGTAAAACACTTTTTTTTTTTTAACGATCTTTTTTTTTATCAGGTTTTGACTATGTGGAGATTCATATACTGTAATTAATGAATGTATTTTAGCAAGCACTTTCATTTAGAATTAAAAACTGCGCAATGTTTCAGCTAGAATTAGTTTGAATTGCTGTTATGGAAAGTAAAAAAAACAACAAATAAAACATTCTAACCAATCAGATTCTACAGTTTGAGAGTGATGTGTTATGACGAACACTATTTAAAATGAATGGCTTTGTTATTTGTATGCAACAAAGTGACAGACGTTTTTTATTTTATGATGTCAGCAAGGAATAAGAAAGTGATCGTAGACGTGATCATTACGGAATCAGGGAGAAATAATCACTCAAGTCTGTTAATTATCATCAGTGCTATTAAAGGTGAAATAATTGAAGTTGAAATTAGAATTTTCTTTTTTTCTGAATTATGATCTGACGTAGTGACCGACAAAAACATGAATCAGTTAAATGAGTAAAAAAAAAAAAAAAAAAAAAGATTTTTGGTTGCATTTCTTTTATTTACAAGATGATGACCATAATCTTGAGGTTTGTCTTTGTGATGCTCTTGTCACACTATGCTCTACACTGCTGCATTTACACTCAGGTTAAAATCTACCACAGACACATGCGTCAAAGGTTTTTTTTTTTTTTCAGTGAAGAGATTTTGAAGTGTGAGTAATGGAAACTTCTTAACCCCTTCTTCCCCACCCCCAATTCCTGTTCACAATATTTACTGTAAATTCTTATACAACTTCAAAAAAAAAAAAAAAATTGACTGACAGTGATTCGCATTGATATCTTTCCTCGCTTTACTGAGCCACATGTAATTTATGTAACTACATCCCTACATGCATATATAAACTAATCAACTGAATGTTGTTCTTTTGCTTTTGTTGTCTCCTAAATGCATATACAGTAGGTTTGCAACCGAAACATGGATATGAGATGATAGATGAGCTTAGGTTAGTAAAAGCATATCAACAGATTGTCTTAAAATACATAACGCTTGAATATGGTTCCTTATATTTTCCTTGCAAGAACTGAATCTCTCCAGTGTCCCACTGCCTTTTTTTTTCTCATGCTTTACACGGCAGTCATGCTCACTTGAGTTAAGGTCAGATAATTGACTTGGCTAGTCTCAAACCTTTCACTGTTTTTTCTCCTGACGAGGTTTCAGAGGTCTTTGCCTCAACTCTATTTATGAAGAGTTTGGAGCGGGCTGCCTTTGAAAACTCGCCGTTATTTCTTTATGGAATTTTAAACCAAATAAGCCATAGATCAGTGGATTAAGGCAGCATCGGCTAATCCCCAAAAGGTAGCAGATGTCACTGGCATAATAGAAATATTCTAAGTCATGGCTAAAGCTCTTAATCTGATGATATTCCAGGATGTGCAGAAAACCCATTATATTATTAGGAGCCCAGAAAATAAAGAATGTAACTGCCAGAATGAAGGCAAGTGCAGGTCTGTGGTTCTGGTTTGTTGGTGAATTACATTTTTTTTGCAGAATCCTGATGTAACAAACACCCATGACCAAAAAGGCACACACAAACACCACGCCGTCTTCATAGATAATAGCAATGGATGTGGTTTCGATGGTGATCACACAGTCACTTGCCTGAAATGCTACAATGTGCACCGCCGCTGCCAAAATGCTCACTACCCATGCACAGAGGAGACTGAATACGATGCAACATCTTTTCTTCCGGTCTAAATTAGGATGCACCAGGGCCATGTAACGCTGAACGCTCATCAGCAACAGGAACACGATGTTGCTGTAAAATCCAACTGCGAAAGTATATGCGATGGCTTTGCACCCCGCGTTCTCGAGAGTCAAATTCCAGATGTCTTCAGAGTAGTTGAGCACCAGTCCGACAGTGAACAGCAGGTCTGACAGAGCCAAATTGAGAATGAAGATGCTGGTCAGTGATCTGAGCCTCATACACCATACACTGATCACAACAACCAAGATGTTACCGAAGAGACTGAGGAGGATCACAATTCTTCTGAGGATCGTTGGAAAATCAAGGTGTCGAATTACAGGTATGCTGGGTTCTGAAAAGCAAAGCGGGCATTACCATTGAAAAAAAAATTTTGATCTCAGTCAGTGATAATGTCCCCCGACATGAGCCTAAGAGGTTTTAGGTCCGCAGTTCACAACTATAAAATTTAAAATGATAAAATTATTTAAAAAAATCCAGTCATGGCCAAAAGTGTTGGCACCCCGGGAAATTTTTCCAGAAAATCAAGTATTTCTCATGCAAAAGTCCAGCCCATTTTTGGAGTTTTGTGTGACATTATGAGAAATTTGCCTTTTTTTTCCTTCCCTTTTTTGTTTTGTTCCAATACACACAAAGGGAATAAACGTGTGATTTTCTGGAAAAATTTCAGGGGTGCCAACCATTTTGGCCATGTTATAGGTCGAACACTATTTAAATAACAATCAGTTTATTATCAGGTTTAGATTATGTGGACTTCATTTTAAATGATTAAATTTTATTATAAATAAGCAGTTAGAATAAGCACACGTGTAATTAATGTATTATAACAAGCATATTAATGTAAACCTAAAAACTGAGAAAATGTACAAAATTACTGTTAAAGCTGATGTCATGGAAGGTTTGACGAGACAGTTTGATAATGCTATGTTACAAAGAACAGTACATAAGATTGTTGTTTGTATGCAACAAATCTACTGACAGTAGTTTTACTGTATAATGTCAATAAGACTATACTATAATAAAGAAATGAAAGACGTTAGATTAGCTGAATCAGAGATTAATAATCATTCAAGTCTGTTAATTATCATCAATGCTATTTATGGTGCAATAATTTCATTTGAAATAAAAATTCTTACCCATTTTCTTTTTCTGATCTGATTTAGTTAGTAATTCGTGACAACTAAATAACTAAGTTTTAAAAAGTTCCTTTTCTTTTATTAACAGGATGACCACAGTGTTGGAATTCCTCTTCGTCTCTTTACACTGTGCTTCATGCAGCTGCATTTATACAGTTCTGCACCACCACCCAGGTTAAGCCACCTGCTTCAACCAAGGTTTTTTTTGTTGTTGTTTTTAGTGTTGAGGTTTTAAAGTGTGAGCAACTGGAATTACTTAGTAACTTCTTAGCACTAGTTGTGTGAAAGCTTCATGCACATAGACATAAATAAATGCGTGACTCGGCTGCATGAGGTTATTATAATAAGACACTGACAACTGCCATTTGTGAAAGCATCAATGCCACCTGTCAGTTTTCTGCACATACTGTAGCCCTGAGCAGCGTGAAAAACAGGGGTACACAGTGTTAATGAAGTGCTGGGATGAATTTTCAGCGGATTTCTGACAATATCAAAAAGCACTAAAAAAATCACACAATCACAGAATACATAAAAACACACTGAATTGATGATCATGCTGCATCCATGACCACTGAGTGTTAGAGAAGATAATGTTTTCAGTTCATGTAAGCCTCCCTCTTGGTTGGGACGATTTTTTTTTCTCTCTCGATGTGATGCTAACAACTTTTACGGAAACCAGTAATATGCATGATTTCACGCTGGCTGTTGTAATGAAGTGAATGAATCTGTGCTGTAAGAGCAAAGTTAAAAATTGTAAAATTGTAAAAAAATTTGTAAAAACTAATCTTTAATGCTTTCATATATTTTGGTGGGGCAACAGTAGGAGTGTTTCCTTCCTCTAAGAATGTTGATATATCGCTCTTACTCCTGCTCCTAAAAGTAGGACCAAATTGCATCACTACAAGAATTTTTGGCAACTTACAGTAGGAGCGATTTTCCTTTTTTTGTACTGCGTATCTGTAGAATGAACCATGCTGTTTAATTTACACTTTCTTTTTGCCAGACCACAAAGCTGGGGTTCCCCTTTATCTTTCAGTTTCCATGCTGCACTGCTTTTACAAGAACACTTAGTGTACAGTTTGAAGGTTTTTAACAAACACCACCACACATTGTTTTTTCCCCTGTAATCATATGAATGAACATGCTTGAAATACCCTTAAAACATACTTCAAACATTAAGAAAACTACTTAACTTTGCTGTGATTTTGACATTGTTTGGATTCTTCTGCAAAATCTAAGCACGTACCTGTGCCGCTTAAATTTTAGAGGGTTTTATGAAATTATTTCTGAATGATTCCGGTCTCCACCCATGTGTCCATCATACTATGTGTGCAGGAACCAGGGCAGAAAGAGCTGCTGTGACAGAAATGGATCCCATGAGTAATATGGTACTGTATGATGTTGTACCTTTGTTAATCTTCTGCTACATTGTGTACATTTCTTATTTATTGTATTACACAAAACAAAGATCATCTCGAATAAACTTTGCATAGGCAAATGCAGAAAAAAAAGTGATGATTACATACTTAAACAAACTGTAGTGTACCATAAAAAAAAAACAATAATCAGGATATTTTTTTAAAAATACAATTATAAAAAATTTTGTTAGGTGCGTCTGAAATTCCTGTAGGTGTAGCTGTCTTTATAAAACAAAATAAAAACATGATTTATACAGTTTTCTGTGATATTCCATATACAGGTGAAGCTTTGTCAGACCAGTAGCCGCGTGCTGAAGGGAAGAACTAGGGAACCCTAAGCTAGTAAGGTGTAAAACAAACAAACAAAAAAACAACAACAACAACAACAAAAAAAAAATAATAGATAGAGATTTTAATTGTTACTGAAATGACTGAAATTAGCTTCTTACTTGATATCCCAGCTCAGGCAGACATGTGATTTCCGGAATAGTTTTTTTTTTTTCTGTGGCTAGCTAAACTAAAAAAAGAAAAAAGAAAAAAAAAAAATCACCACTTAACCACTTAATAATAATTAAAAAAAAAATGAAAGTGCTGTATGAATTACAGCTGCAGCTGTGCAGTAGTGGCAATAAATCAATCAGATGGTGACTTAAATGACCAGGTTATCACATCTATGGAGTTTTTCCTTTCCTGATGGCACAGTCATACTCCAGGACTCGTGAAAGTGTGGTTCTGGAACCATTTTCACACATGAAATTGCCACCATCTTGGAGTGTGAGACTTTTTTTTGACCAGGCAGCATAGCATATTAGCATTAAAATGTCGGTTTACTGTAGAACAACGGTTCATATTGTTAAATAGCGGCTGCAAAATAACAAAAAAACAGTTACTGTAGCATTTGCTTGTACAGTATATCCAACATCAGCAAACTGCTGCATTTGACAATGTATGTATAGGAGCTGTGTAGATGTCCTGTAGACGTCCTGTCTCCACTTTAGAATAGCCTCAGCTAGCTAAAGTCTTACTTAGTGAATACCAAATATCATAAAATGGAAAGCTGGTGCACTATGTAGAGTGTAGAATATTTAGTTCCATGCACCATGTAGTGCCCTTGATCAGGGGTGTGAAAGGGATTTGGCATTTAGCCTTGTGTTAAAAGCTCTGTTTTGCATTAGCCATGACAAAGTGGTGAAATGGGTCATGAACTTCATAGCGTGTTGGTGAAACGTTAACTAGCGGTAATGAAAGAATAAGACACAACACAGATGTTTTAGAGGCCGTTTAGATTTAGACTTAGAAGAAATTACTATGAAGACAAATTGTTGTTCAAGATGAAATAGCATCAGCAGAAGTCTTGTCTTACTGGAAGTGCTACAGTCAATGGTTTTGAATGTGGGATTTGGCAGGTAGCTGGTCTCCCCTCTTTACAGTACAGTGGACCATAATGATCTACTTTCACCCATGAAAGTCAGGTGATTGACATGGACAGTCTTACCTGCCGCTTTCCCCCTGATGTTTGGCCTTACAGTCATTGTATTTGTTTGGGTAACTGTCTGGCTAAATGATGGACTTCCTTCCCAGTAGATTGGACGCATTTTCCTGGAAGATTTGCTAAGTAATTGTTGTTACCATCTAGATTTGAGAGTTTAAGTCAAATTGCAATCACAACATTTGTGATCGACTTAAACTATTATGGGTTGTCTGAAGGACTTTCCTCTATCGGTTTTTGGACGGTTTCAGTGTCTGTAATTTGAAAAATCTCTTTCATTTCCTCACGAAATTTGACACCAAATAAGCCGTAGCTCACTGGGATGAGGAAGCACCGGGTGACAGCCAGAATAAAGCAGATGTATTTGACATGATAGAAAAGATTATGTGCAGAAATCCCGATCAGATTATAAGACAATATGTACAGCAAAGTCATTAGGGTGTGAGGAGCCCAAAAACTCAGGAATGTAGATAGTAGAAAGAAGGCAAGTCCAGCAATTCTGTGTTTCTGGTTTGTTAGTGAATTGAAGAGAATTTGAAAAATCCTAATGTAGCAAAAATCCATGACCAACAAGCCCCAAAGAAAAGAAATGTTGTATTGATACATAACAGCAATGAATGCAGATTCGCTGCGGTAAGAAAATGTTGCAGTGTACACCACAACTGGCAACACTGCCAAAGTGCTCAGCATCAGTGCAGCAAAAAGTGCTCTTCTGATGCATAGTGCTTTATTCCAGCCCAAATCAGGGTGCATCAGGGCCATGTAGCGCTGAGCGATCATTAGCACCAGGAACATGATGCTGCAGAGAAATCCAGCTGAGAAAATATAGTTAAGGTCTCTGCCCTCTACGTCTCTGAAAGTCAAACCCCAGATATGTTCATAAACCCTGAACATCAGTCCAGCGGTGAACAGCAGGTCTGAGAGTGTTAAGTTGAGCATGAAGATGATGGTCAGTGATCGGAGCCTCAAGGAGGATACTTTGATAACAACGAAGATGTTGCCAATGAGACTAAGGAGGATCAAAATGCTGAGAATTATGGAAAGTTCAGTGTGTCCATCTTCAGGCGTTGATCCTTCGTCATTTCGATTATGATAAAAATGTGAAAAGTCTACAAATATTTTCGGAGTCTCCGTTGGTGTGCTGGTTTCTGAAAAACAAAGAAGAAAAATGTTTTTTGAGGAGAAACAGTGTAGATAACAGTAGTGTGATTCAAAAAAAAATTCTAATGTAAATACTGTCATTTGATTTTCTAAAAATTAAAAATGTTTCCTTTAATGCATTTGGATGAAACTGCAAAATTGTATGATTTTTATGATCTGATTTTTGACCTCAAAACTGAAAAACCAAAAATATACACTTATATATATATATATATATATACATACACACGGACAAAATTGTTGTACCTACCTTCGTCAATGAAAGAAAACTCACAATGGTCACATAAATAACTTTAATCTGACAAAAGTAATAATAAAAAAAAAATTCTATGAATGTTAACCAATGAAAGTCAGACATTGCTTTTCAACCATGCTTCAACAGAATTATTTAAAAAAAATAAACTCATGGAACAGGCCTTATTCTTATTTATTATTACTTTTGTCAAATTGAGTTTTTCTTTCATTGACCTCTACTTATACTGTAGATCATGTTATGATGACAAAACAAACATCACTTAAGAAATCAGAAAGAGCAGAAAAAGTTTCCTGAAAGCTTTTTTAAGGCAGAAACATTTAGTTTGGTTAATTATTTTTTAAAAACCTTTTTTTTGCATTTAATGTTACATTAACAAAATACGTTCTTTTTACCACTTCCATTATATTAGCAGCTACAAACAGTCAGTCTCTTACAAGTCATTCTTTTTTGCTCTTTCTTGCAGCAATTAATACAAACCACACAATCCCTGAACAGAAAATAAACCCCTTGCAAATGTGCTAACAATTTAAAAGTGCTTAAGTTTATAGGCAAGAAATATACTCTCAGTAAGTATTTACTGTAATGCGGAAGTGATACTGTAGCAGACGTGATCATTACGGAATCAGAGACAAATAATCTTTCCTTATGACCAGTGCTAAGGAAACTTACCCATTTTTCTTTCCTGAACTACGACTGATGATCGTATGAATGAAGTCAAATGAATCACTGAAGTCGATTTCTTTTTGTATTTCTCTTTGTGTTCCTCCTTTGTGGTTGTGGTTTCCTCCGAACCACGTGACGCTCGCTCGCGCACCGTTGGGGGCGGAGTAACAAACTCGCTATCCGCTCCTTCCGTTGAGCTCACAGTCTGGCTGTAGAGCCGTGATTAATGTGGGAGCACTAAGTACCTCGGCCAATCAGCTCTCTCTAGCAGCCGGAGAGGTTACAGCCCTTATACCACAGAGGTTATACCACCCGGGATTCGAACTAGCGGATGATACGGCGAGCGCTTTAACCACTGCGCCACTCGGAGGCCTACATTTTAATATTTAAGTCTAATTACACAGAAAGATGCTCCAGGCATCACTACATTCATAGTGAGTATAGACTTAGGCCCTGTCCACACGGAGACGCGTTTCGCTGTATACGTATACATTTTTTTTTTATCATATTGGCGTTTCATCCACACGTTTTAGGAGACTGAAACCGCTATTTTTTGAAACCGGGTCCCAAGGTGGATAAATCTGAAAACGCCACCCTTGCGGTTTCGTGTGTACAGCCAATCCGTATATTTTGTGAAACGATGATGTCATGCGCATGCTCAAAGTCTTCTTCTTCGTGTATAGTGTATCTCTATGGCAGAATTACAGCGCCCCATACTGGTCTGGCATATATACTACACCGTTTTCAGTGGTTTCGTGTGTACGCAGATATTTCTTGAGACGACGCCGAACGAGGGGAAAAAAAAAGATCGGATAGAGAACGCACTGGCTTCGTGTGGACGGAGCCTTAGACAACGTTCACAAATCCTGTACTTAAGACAAATATTACTCATGCAAAAGTAGAAGTACTGTACTTCATTTACATGTGTACTTGAGTAAAATTTACTATTAGCTCGCAGTAGCCTTTTTCATAATCAATAAATATCTCTCTTTTTCTCTGCCTTTACAGTAAATTGTAAACGTGCTTGTAAAGGTGGTGAAATTACGTCTTTAATTTCCTAGAAACTTTCCTTCAGGAACCAGTAGAAAATAAAGTATCTATCTATCTGTCTGTCTATCCGTCCGTCCGCCCGTCTGTGCCCTTTTTGTAAAAAATTTACTTCTAGAATAGTTTTACTGCACCTTACTTTTTACTTTTACTTGAGTAGGTTTGTGGAAAAAAAACGCTACTCTTACTTTGCTACATTCGGCTACACTTGACTCTACTTTTTTACTTACTTTTTAAACTATTTATTCTACACATTCTGCCGATGGATCTACCGCCTGACTGTTTCACCAATCAGATACAGCAACAATAATCACATGACTCTGTTTGCCCAATCAGCCGCAATAACAATAAGCATGGTATTCTTGATTAGAAATGACACAGGCGTTTCCCAAAGGATAATAAGATGATGTACAAGAGGCATCATTGTGGAAAAAAAAAAATATTACTCATCTTTTATTACTCATTTTTTATCATCTTTTAAAAAGTGGCATGTCCAAAATTATTCATACCCTAATCAAGAATTAATAGAAAAGCCGTTATTGGTTACTTACAGCAATCAAACGCTTCCTGTAATTACTGACCAGCTTTTGACCAGCATGTCTCCACTGGTATTTTTGCCGATCCAACTTTATCGATGAGCTGCAACTCTTTCAGGTTGGAGGGTCTCACTGCCATCACTGATCTTTAGCTCTTTCTCTGCAGACTGCCTGATGTTGTTGTTGATGTATTGCTCCTTTTTCATGGTGCTATTTACTGTGATTAGGTTCCCTGGTCCACCCCCCTGAAAAACACCCCCAAAACATTAGGTTCCCACCACCATGTTTTACAGTGGGGTTGGTGTTCTTAGGGTTGAGGGCTTCTCCTTTTTAAAAAAAAATTTTTTTTACACCAAATGAGGGCTACATCATCTGACCATAAAACAGAAGACCAGAAGTCTCCTTCTTTGTCCATATGAGCATTTGCAACGGCCAAGCGGGATTTTGTGTGCCTTATCCGGAGAAGTGGCGTCCTCCTTGGTCTGCGTCTGTGGAACCCAACGTTGTGCAGTGGCTGTTGAACTGTCTGCCTTGAGATGTTGCCACCAGCAGAGCCGAGATTCACCAGGATGGCCTTGGTGGATTCTTTTTTATCCCTCTCACTATCCTCCTGGCCAGTGCAGCGCGCAGGTGTCAGTTTTGGCTTCCGACCCCTTCCTCAGAGATTTTTCACAGTGCGGAACGTCTTGTATTTAAAAAAAATACTTTGCCCTGTAGCCACTGTAACTTCAAAACATTTGCATATGTTCTTATAGCACTTTCCGGACTTGTGAGCAGCCACAATGCACAGCCACAAGTCCTCAGCGAGCTCCTTTGTTTTAACCATGACTGTCCGCAAACCAACAGCGGAGAGCTTCTGTTTTTCAACTGTTGAGTTGATTAAAACTGTTACCAATGAATCAGGGTAATTAGGATGATTTAGACCATCTTTGGACTATTTGGAATGGTATAGAACTTTGGATTTTCCCATAGACTGTGACAGTTTGGAAAGGGTATGAATAATTTTGGACATGCCACTTTTTGTTCAAATGTAAATTAAAGAAATATTTTTTTTCCACAGTGATGCCTCTTGTACATCACCTTATTATATTTTGGGAGAAGACTGTGTGATTTCAGGTCAAACGTACAGTATATATACTGTGTGTGTGTGTGTGTGTGTGTGTGTGTGTGTGTGTGTGTGTGTGTGTGTACATATATACACTTTAAAACTACCCACTAATTCTCTAAAAGTACACAGTTATTTTCCACCTCTACTTATACTGTAGATCATGTTATGATGACAAAACAAACATCACTTAAGAAATCAGAAAGAGCAGAAAAAGTTTCCTGAAAGCTTTTTTTAAGGCAGAAACATTTAGTTTGGTTAATTTTTTTTTTTAAACTTTTTTTTGCATTTAATGTTACATTAACAAAATACGTTCTTTTTACCACTTCCATTATATTAGCAGCTACAAACAGTCAGTCTCTTACAAGCCATTCTTTTTTGCTCTTTCTTGGAGCAATTAATACAAACCACACAATCCCTGAACAGAAAATAAACCCCTTGCAAATGTGCTAACAATTTAAAAGTGCTTAAGTTTATAGGCAAGAAATATACTCTCAGTAAGTATTTACTGTAATGCGGAAGTGATACTGTAGCAGACGTGATCATTACGGAATTAGAGACAAATAATCTTTCCTTATGACCAGTACCTAAGGAAATGTAATTTGAATTAAAAACTCCTACCCATTTTTCTTTCCTGAATTACGACCTGGTTTACTGAATGAAGTCAAATGAATCACTAGGTTTTCATCACTGAAGTCGATTTCCTTTTGTACGCACAGAGTAAGACGATGTGAAAGATGGTCACAGTTTTGAAATTTACCTTTGTGTTCCTCTTTTCACAATGCGCTTATGGTCTAACACGATGCATTTAGGGCATGACAGTCAGGTTAAAACATTAGGTTTTTCAGTATACAGTATATACACTAAAAAGTTTGTAGAAATGGTTGAAAGATTCAAGATAAAAAAATAAGCGGATCTGCTTTAATGTAATCAGTAATATTATCCATTTAGTTTGAAGCCCACATACAGTACATACAGTATCTGTCTGGCTGTCTTTCTGTACAGCAAAACTCTCTGTCTAACTTATTAATACAAAGAAATAAAATGTTGTAAGGTTGAGTATCTTACGCCTTGTTTACACTAAGTTGTATTTCTTTCGTCGTCAGCCAAACACACTCCCGGTTAGGTAATCAGAGTGCGAAATGGAAAAAGTAGATCGGATAAAGATTAAGGTCAGTGCATTAAAATTCACTTTAGCGCTGTTATCTCTGCGATGAAAATAATAACCACAGTTAAACCTTGGAATGTGAGCATAATTCGTTCCACAAAGATCCTCTCTAATGACTCTCACTTGCGCGCACACACACACACACACACACACACGCACACGAAATCACTGCTGTCTGATAGACTAGACTCTGGAACATATGCTTGGATGTTGACTATACGAGTAATGTACGCGCACTGAGACTGATCATGAAAGACAATTACCCACAATCCTCCAGCGCGCAAGAGAGAAGAACCATTCATCCATAGTGATCACGTGATAGTTGGCAGACAAAGCGCATGCGTACATACCACTCGTATGTCAAGACCTCGCTTGTTTATCAAGTTAAAATTCAGTTCAGCCTGGTGGTGGTGGTCGTGTGGTCATGTGGGGATGGTTTTCTTGAGTCCAACTTAAACGTAGGCACTTTTAAGTCTTGGTGTATGCACATGTGCATGAAGGAATATCCTCCAGGAAATCGGCCATAAATATCACCTCCTAGTGGGTGTTTTTGGTTGCTAGAACCACACACATATGGTAATTAAGTAACAACAACAACAGTTGTTAACAGTCAGTAAGAAACCCATCAAGCACCACGATGAACCTGGCTCTCATTTACATTTAGGCATCTGGCAGACGCTCTTATCCAGAGTGATTATCATGAAGATCTTCCCAGGAAAGCAAGACTTTATTTAAAAAGCAAAGTTTTGCTTGCTTTCTGTTTATGTTTTTTTTTTCTTCAGTCTGGTGGTTTTGGCGCGTACATCCTATCTCATCCCTCAACTTTATATACAAATGAAAAGCAAATGAAAAAGCAAAATTTCATTTGCCTTTCTTACTTTTGCAATAAACTTGAAGCCAATTCTTGCGAAATTTTTAGACTCCTTTCACACAGTTCCAAAATCTTACAATATGAACAATTCTTAACTATGTGTTAACCTAAAACATGTTTGTAAGTGAAAATCCGTTTGTTATCAGGTGTAGATTATATGTATTAAATATTAATATAATGAGCACATTCATATAATTAGTATATAATTCATATAATTCATATGCTATGTGCATTAATACAAAGCGAGACGTTGAATTACAGACAAAGTTTGTGTCAGAGATGCTGATAAGAGAAGTTACCAAATGATCTCTAGCAAAACATTCAAAGGTTTTAATACTCATCTATTAATGATGAAAAAAAAAAAAAGTTGAAATATGAATTCTTACCCATTTTCCTTTTACGGAATTGTGGACTGATTTATTGATTGAAGTCAAATAAATCCTTTAATTTATAATTAAATTAGTTCCTTTCCTTTAATTTGTACTAAGCATGTGTAGAGCTGGAGTCACTTTCTCACTGCTCTTCACAAAGCCGGGTTAACAATGACGCTCGGGCTAAAATCAAAAGATCCGTACAGGTAACATTATGTGACGCAGTTTTTTGTTCTGCAGTTTAAGGGTTTGAAGCGTGAGTTACTGGAACGCATGACTTCACCCCTCCCCCAATTCACCAAACAACCTGTTCATGGCATTGCTTCCTGCAAATGCTTTGAGGTAACTCAAAAAAATCTTGAGTTTAAAAAGCAAAGTATGTAACAGAACAGCTTTATCTGTTCACAGCTCAGCAAAAATAAATAAATAATAACACCATTCCATAAGCAGAATTTAATATAATCAAAGAAAACTATAACATAAGGATGTTCATTCAGATACGTTATAATGCTTATATTTTAAAATGTTTCACAGCTTATTATTATTGCTATCATATGATATAATGTTTAATAAATATATAATTGATGCTTAATTAATATTTTTTAAACATATGAATTATGTTTTTAATATAAAATAATACATGCATTTAAAAAAAAAGAGAACATGCATTTTTGTTAAAAGTATTCAATTCAAACAATAGATTTTCCCAACGTAAGGTAAATATTATCAACAATAAATTGTTGAGAGACAATTTACTCCACAGAATGTTAAGTATTTGCACAGGACCAGAACAGGTTTTTGTCTTGCTTTTATACAATATGAATAGTTCTTATTTTTAAGGATGAAATTTTACCAAAAAAAAAAAAAACAGAGATTATACCATTTTTTTTGTTATTGATTTTAGAGTTATTTCTATACATGTAAATAAAATGAATTAAATTAGTGATCACAGCAGTGGTGGCACAGTGGTGTAGTGGTTAGCACAGTCGCCTTGCACCTCGAGGGTCGGGTTCGATTCCTGGCCAGGATGCTCAAGTTGACAGTCTCTGGTGTCACAGCACTTGTGTATTCGCTGTGTATAATACAGATTTTGCAAACTTCATTTAGTGCAACAATTATTCCGGACAAATTCTGATTTAATTTAGATTACAGATTCATGAATTCTGATTTCATAAAATTTAAAAAAAAAAAAGATAAGCCAAGGGGCAGCCATATCATACAATCCTCATCATATCTCAGTCACATCAAAACACTTTCATTTTAGTTTGGTGAAGTTTCTGGGCTCTGTGTATTTAAATTTGTGGCATCCTTGACTCACAATTAAGATAATTAATGATTCTGTTTGAATATTCCTTATTTAAAATTTTCTCTTACATTTTCCTATAATAAAACATCAGTGCAACAAATACAATGATTCCAGTTTTGATCAATTATTTTAAAAAAAAGAAAGAAGGCAAAAAATATATCTGCCAAGAAAATAGGAGAAGCTTCCTTTAGAAGCAAACTTACAAAATATATTAAATATAGCCCCAATGCCCCTTAATTTGATTTCATATATGTTCATAAATTAGAAAGTTAAAGCTTTATATTTACTTTCACACATACAGTGTTACTTATCATTTATTTCATCTGTTATACGGTATGACTGATTATGGCTGCTCCGGCGCTACAGTGGTATAGTGTTTAGTGCAGTGGCCTTGACACCTCCCTGTGGCTCCATTCTCAGTCTGTATGTATTAAGTTTGCATAGTCTTCATGTCCTTGGTGGGTTTTCTCCTCTAAAGACATGACTACATACTGAAATTTAGAACTTTTATATTAATGTCTGAAAAATATCAGATTTGTGCATTCAAATAGGCCTAAAAAAATTCTATCTGGAATTACAAAAAAAATCGGAATTGAGTCAGACTGATAATGTGAACGTAGAGTTTGTTTAATTAAAACTGCCTTGTTAATAAAAAATCTGGTTAATATTATTAAGGATAACCATACAGATACATTATAATGCTTAAATGTATTTTTAAAGCTTTCCCTGCTTCTTATTATTGCTCTCATCTACAAAGATAATATAATGTTTAATAAATATATAATTCATGCTTAATTAAAACATTTTCGAAAAAATCGCAATTGAGTCACTTCAGGCTGATAATGTAAATGTAGCGTTTGTTTAATTAAAACTGCCTTGTTAATAAAAAAAATCAGTTTAATATTAGGGTTAGATTATGTTACATTGAAGTACTATTACAATCATATGATAAATGTATTTTTAAGATGCTCATTATTATAAACCTTTCAATGTAATCACAGAAAGTGTTATCATATATTTCATCTTTTATATGACCGATTATGGCTGCTCCGGTGGTTATTTTGTAGGTGTTAAGAGTCTTCATGTCCTTGGTGGGCTTTCTCCTCTAAAGACATTCAGATTAGGGAAACTGCCGATCCCTAAATGCCCGTAATGAGTTAATGAGTGTGCTTATGTATGTGTATGCCTGGCCTCATGCCTGTAGACTCCTGGGAAATACTCCAGACTTCCTACAGTATGACCCCATACAGGATAAGCAGTATAGAATAATTTATGAATAAATTATCAGTTGCTCCTTTTAAGGTGTTCCTAGTGTTAATGTGCTAAGGTTATATTGTGTTGATGTTACAACATAATTATGTGTGCAAGTCTTTTAGTAACGTTGATGAATTTAAAATCATTGTTGTTGTGAGCCAGTAGAAAATGGCCCAAGAGTCTCAGTTGTTGTGTTTCTACAAAACACAAAACAAAAAACAACAAACAACAACAAAAAAACATTGGTCTTAATTTAAGAGAAAGTTTGAAGTTCATGGTCATCTTGATTTATATCCTGCTCTGGGACTTGATTGTTTAAACTGTCCCAACACTGAAGAGGATGTTCTTCAGTCTCCACGTGTGCAGTGTTTATAGGAGCTCGAAAAATCTCTCGCATAATCTTACGATATTTGAGGCCAAACAAAGCATAGATCACTGGATTGAGGCAGCATCGGATGAAGACTAGAAGGCGGCAGATGTAGTTTGCGTAATTGAGATGTTCTCTGAACTCCATAGAAAGATTTATTTGGTAATATGGCAAGGTCTCCAGGAAACGTACTATGTTATAAGGAGCCCAACAAATGAAGAACGTAACTACGAGAATGAAGGCGAGTCCAGTAGTCCTGTGTCTCTGGTTTGTTGGTGATCTGACATTAATGCGCAGAATCTTGATGTAGTAAACAGTCAGGAACAAAAAGGCACACACACAAAATATGTTTTCTTTATAGGTAAGAGAAATATGTACAATATGGCTGCTGTACATACAGACGTCTGATTCAGGAAATGCTACAGCGTGCATCACGACTGGCAGCACTGCCAAGAGGTTTAACACCCATGCAAATCTAAAAATGTATACGTTGCGACGTCTGTTCTTCCAGCCTGAGTGAGGGTCCACCGTGGCTTTATATTGCTGAACGCTCATCAGTACCAGGAACGAGATGCTGCTGTAAAACTGAACTTGGAAAATATAGAAAATCGCCTTGCACACTGCGTTGCTGAGAGTCAAACCCGAGACAAGGTGATAAACCCTGAGCACCAGTCCGACAGTGAACAGCAGGTCTGACAGAGCAAAGTTGAGTATGAAGATGCTGGTCGGTGATCTGAGCCTCATACAGCATACACTGATCGCAACAACCAGGACGTTACCAATGAGACTGAGGGTGATCACAGTGCTGAGGATTATGGGAAATTCAGGGTGTCTGCTTTCAGGTTTGAATACTTCATTGGCCAGTTTAGAATAATTATAATAATTCCCATATTCATATCCATGTCTGTTGTTGTGCTCGATCCTGAAGAGTAAAGAAAGTATTGCAACTGAATATGAATGGTAAATAAACATCCAACAGAACACTTTTGTCAAATCAATATCTCTGGTTACGTTCACATTACAAGCCGCATTGCTCTATTCAGACTTTTTGGTCAGATGGGATTTGTGTGCCATAAAGCTTCACATTCACAAGTGACTTTTATCTGACGCTAATGTGTAATGCATGTGCACATGGATGCGTCTATGCTTGTGTGATCTGGGGTAAAAACACATGAGTTAGTGTGACTGCTCATCGCTTTCAAACAATGTTTGGGATTTTGCTCTAGAGGACGGCAAGTATTTGTTGACGTCCAGGAAAAGGAAGAAAGCCAACTGACTCATTTACTGTCTCATCAAGGTCACATGACTACATACCGAAATTATACATATTAATTAGTACATATCAGTACATATTAATGTCTGAAAAATATCAGATATGTGCATTAAAATAGGGCTAAAAAATTCCATCTGGTGTTTAAAAAGTCAGGCTGATAATGTGAATGTAGCGTTTGTTTCATTAACACATCTGGTTAATATTATTAAGGATAACCATACAGATACATTATAATGCTCAAATATATTTTTCAAATCCTTCCCAGCTTTTTATGATCGCTCTCATTTACAAAAGATGATATAATGCTTAATATATTTTACAACATCAGAATTGAGTCACATCAGGCCGATAATGTAAATGTAGCATTTGTTCAATTAAAATTAATAAAACATCTGTTTAATAGTAGGGTTCGATTATGTGACGCTGAAGTACTATTGCAATGAGCACATTCATATGATTAATGGATTTTAAGAAGCGCATTCATATAAACCTAGAAATGTAATTACAGACAGAACTAAAGCTGCTGTTGTGAAAAGTAAAAAATAAATAAATAAATAAATGAATAAATAAACACCTTCAGATTTGAACATTTTAAGAACAGTGTTTAATGTTAATGGTTTGGTTGTTTGTTTGCCTGAAACTGAGGGTAGTTTTATTTTTTTGGTGCCAGTACGCAGATATTGTAATGAGGAAGTGACGACTGAAAGACTGAATCAGAAAAAAAAATCATCATTTAAGTTTGCTAATTATCGGTGGTTTTAATGGTGAAAAAACAAATCAAGTTAAAATAAGAATTCTTACCCATTTCCCTTGTCCTGGATCATGACCTGGTTTACAGAAGTCAAATACATTACTTAAATAACTCCAATTATTGACGATCCTTTGTCCTTTTATTTGTCCTGAGAAGCTGTAAAATGATCACACTGTTGGAATTTCCCATCGTCTTCCTCTTTCATCAACACCAACAAGCTGCATTTACAATGCCACATGTTTTTGTTTTTGTTCTGCACTGGAAAGTTTCGAAGCATGAGACACTGGAAGTCCTAACCTCAAAACCCACCAACATGCTGATTAATCACATAAAGAGACTTCCATAAGTATTTACGCTTCTTCATTTTGAAACAAAAGTGACCTAACAGGTAATATTAATCTACAATATAATTGATAATGTTATTTCTCATTAGTTCTACAGTACATCTGACTGTTTTTAAGTCAATTGTCATGTGACTTCATAAGATAAAGATACCTACATGACATTACATACTGTAACACTTACGTAAAGAGCATGCACAAACTAGGACATGAAGGAAACCTGTGGTTAAACCACAGGCACAGCTTTCTAAATAGTGCACAATGTGTGGTTTGTAATGTAACAACAGCTTTTGCATATATTGTGATGTTATACAATTTCTGTTATCTGTTATCACCCAGATGAGGATGGGTTCCCTGTTGAGTCTGGTTCCTCGCAAGGTTTCTTCCTATTGCCATCTCAGGGAGTTTTTCCTTGCCACTGTCGCCGTCACTCATCAGGGCTTGCTCATCAGGGACAATCTCATTATCTAGACACATTTTTCTTACACATATATACAAGTCTTCTTTTCATTTTCTTTTCATTTCTGTGAAGCTGCTTTGAGACAGTGACCATTGTTAAAAGCGCTATAGAAATAAAATTGAATTGAAAAATTGAATATTAATTAAGACAGTGTGGTCTGCTTGGGATGCGTGTGGTGACTGGGGAGGGTTCCACTTTACCGTGACCCTGAACTCGGCTGATGCAGACAGATATTATGTGAGGACTTGTGACTGTAGTCGCTCAATTGTTCAGGATTGAAATTCCTATAAACAGTTTGCGCCGACAATAACAAAAGTGGACTCTTTAAAACCTAAACACATTTTTTGCTCGGTAATGTTTGTATAGTTAAAATGAACTAAAAGTTCATCATTTTGCCTATTTTGTGCTTTAAAAAAAGTGTATGTATCACTCTATAGTGACATTACCAATGTAATGGTGAGGTAAAGGTAGAGGCTTCCCAGCCAATAGTTTCAATAAAGGATTCATTTCATGAAGCTGCATTCAAGGGCTCACTGTACTGACATCTAGTGGACAAAGTATGTGTTGCAACTAGATGGTAACATAAGCACCACAATTAATATGTCCATGCAGCTGCTATTACTGTGATCTGGCATTCATTATTGACAGTCGTGTTTATGCACATAATCAACATCTCAAAATCTTTGCAAATTAACTGAACATTTAGAATAAAAAGGAAAAGTGACAAGTAAATTCTTTGTAATTATAAACATGCACATGAATACATTAAAAGCCACTGTTTGGAATATTTTAGCAGAATATATAAATCTGCCAGTAAGTCTTAAGACACATATCAATGATTAAAATACACAATAAAGAAAATAATAGAGGAGGAAGAGAAAATAACCAGGGATGGAAAAAAAAACCCTAAATACAATAATACTCGAGTTTATGAGATAAATTTGGGTCATTATTATAAACCAAAAGATTTTCAAATTCAAATTTTATTTGTCACATACACAGTCAAACACAGTATGAGATGCACTGAAACGCTTATACAGTACGTCCGCTCCTGACCTTAAAATCAAGATTATCTTATCCTAACAAACAGGATAAGAATAAAATGTAGAAAAACTTAGCTGCAGAAAAAAAATAGAAGAACAAAATGTAAAATAGTTGTGAGGTGAGAGGCACTCCAATATGGCGCCACCGAGTATGTTGTTAAGAGTGGGAGCCCCAACGCAGGAATTAGAGGGGAGCGTTGAGATGTGGGGTGATTATGTGTACCTTGGCTGAGATTAATCAATTAGGGCTAGCACCTCGCAGTGCTAAGGAAAATATTTATTTATTTATTTATTAATTATTCTCCTGGCCTTTATTTCTTTATCTCTAGCATGATATGTTGTTTATCTTTCTTTTCTCTTTTCACTTCTCTCCTGTTTTCTCTTCTCTTCTCTCTTTATCTTTTCATTTCTCCTTTCAGTTTTCTATTTGCTCATGTCTTTATCTGTTCTTTTCTCTCTTCCGTTTTTTCTCTTCTCTCTTCACTTCGCTTTTTTCTTTCCCCTATACCCCTAAAGTTCGCACATAGTGTGCTGGTTTCTGGGGGTTAAAATAACCTTCCGGACAGGTATAGCGCGTCTTCTTTGATTAGCAAAATGGCAGGGTTGCCTAGCAACCACGGCCGTCCGCTGCTCTGTCCGCCTATAAACCGGCCTAGTTGTCTGTAGATTTGCCCTTCGCGCGGGTGGCCGTGTTACTAACATATAGGATATTTCAAATAAAAAAATAAAAAAACTTAGCTGTACAAAATATAGACAATAAAGGCTGTACAGAGACAAAATGACATTTCGTTAGCATTTTCATTCTTCATATTTTATAGAAGAAGTAATTGTAAAGATCATTGTGGGGGAAAAAATGACTCTGATGATTATTAGTTTTGCCTTAGACATTCGCTTTGCGTATAAATGCATATGAAGCGCAATAAAAGTATTTTCTGCCAGTGGTAAGGAAAACCTGCGACAGGGACAGGGCTTGAACAATTTGCTACTGATGGCTTGCTAACACAGCATACCTTCAGAAGTCTATTGAAGACCATGCCCAAGAGGGACCAGCTCAATGTTAGGTGGATGGTCATAATGTCATGGCTGCCTGGTGTATATACAGTATATACAGAAAATCATGATCCGCTTAAATTAACAAACCAATCAGAAGGACTTTCTGTCATCTCTGTTTGTTCGGAGCTTAAAATTGTTTATGCTCGACAAATCCATCTCACTACATTAGGAAATATTAGACCGAACAAGGATACATCACTGGATTGAGACAGCATCAGGTGAAGACCAGAAGATGACAGATATAGCTTGTGTAATTGAGGTGGTCAGAAAAAAACTTTATTTGAAAATAAGTCCAGATGTCTAAAAAAATCACTAACAAATAAGAGGAAAAGACCTATACAGTAAACATTACATAAAAATATGTAAAACCTTAAACTTTTTTTCCCCTGTAGTTTAAGGTTTTGAAACGTCAGTTACCGAAACCCCTGACTTCAACCTCCCCCAATCCACCCAAACCACTTCATGTTAATGCTTCCTGTGAAATGCTTTAATTTTATATATATATATATATATATATATATATATATATATATATATATATATATATATATATACACAGTACAGACCAAAAGTTTGGACACACCTTCTCATTCAAAGAGTAAAGAAAGTAAGTAAAGAAAAACGAGCGGCCATCATTACTTTAAGAAATTAAAGTCATTCAGACTGAAAAATTGGGAAAACTTCGAAAGTGCAGTCACAAAAACCATCAAGCGCTACAAAGAAACTGGCTGACATGCGACATGACCGCCCCAGGAAAGGAAGACCGAGAGTCGCCTCTGCTGCGGAGGAGAAGTTCATCCGAGTCACCAGCCTCAGAAATCGCAGGTTAACAGCAGCTCAGATCAGAGAGCAGGTCAATGCCACACAGAGTTCTAGCAGCAGACACGTCTCTAGAACAACTGTTAAGAGGAGACTGTGTGAATCAGGCCTTCATGTAGAATATCTGCTAGGAAACCACTGCTAAGGACAGCAACAAGCAGAAGAGACGCGTTTGGGCTAAAGAACACAATAAAGAAAACCCGCTGAATGAGAAGGGGTGTCCAAACTTTTGGTCTGTACTATATATATATTTTTTTTTTTATATAGTAAAAATGAAAGTATATAACAAAAGCGTTTTCTCCGTACACAATTCAAACACCATTACACCAGGGTCATTTAATATAATAAAAGTGTATATACATAACATAAAAGGATAATCATACAGATACATTATAATCCTTACACGTATTTTTAAATGATTAACATATTTTTATTATTGCTATCAGCTATAGACATAATATGATCCTTAATAAAGCCTATCCCAGGAGACTTAGGGCATGAGGCAGGGCTTAAGCAAATCAATAACAATTTTTTTAAAAAATTCTGCGCATATAAATTTATGACATCCATAACCAATGCTCTATCTTCATTTTTTTTATTATTATTCTATGACTCAAATAATTCTGTTTAAATATTCTCTATTTAAATGTACATACATCAGTTTTTACTAATACTAATTAATTAAAACTTACTACTTATTTAAAAAGAAAGAATAAAAAAGGAAAAGGAAAAAAGAAAATAACTGGCAAGAAAATGAGAAAAGCTCACAACATTACAAACGATATTAAAAATAAGCACAATGGCCCAATATTTTCGTGCATAAGAAAGCTATAGCTTTATCTTTGCTTTCACACATATACAGTGTTATCATATATTTAATATTTTATATGACTGATTATGGCTGCTCCACTGCTCAGCACAGCACAGTGGCCTCACACCTCCAGGGTCGAAGATTAGGGTCAATCCTCGGTCTGTATGTGTTAAGTTTGCATAGTCTGTATGTCCTTGGTGGGTTTTTATACAGTATGAAATGTATACAGATATTCTAAAGACATGAAGATTAGGGAAACTGCAGGTCCCCAAATGCCAACAGTGAGTTAATGAGGTATATGAGTGTGTGCGTATGTATGTGTATGCCCGGCTTCATGCCTGTAAATACTCAAGACGTCCCATGACCCCATACAGGATAAGCAGTAGAGAAAATTAACGAATAAGTTCAAACTGACAATTATTATTATTATTTTCTTCTTTTAAGATGTTACCATGTTAATGTGCTACACTGTAAACAAAAAAAAGGTACATTTTACAGTAAAAAACTGGCAGCTGTGGTTGCCAGAATTTTACCGTAAAAATACGGTAGCACCGTTATTGCACTCAAAAAAAAAAATAACCGTAAATTTTATGATGAAAAAACGGCAGCTGTGGTTGCCAGAAGTTTACCGTAAAAAAAAAAAAAGGTAGCAATGTTTTTGGTTCTACAGGATTGCACTCATTATACTGCATATTTTACAGATTTTAATTGTTTTTTGTTTTTTTTTCCTATTTATTTATACAACAACAATTGCATAGCAAGCATGGTAGTGCAGTGGTTAGCACTGTCGCCTTGCACCTCCAGGGTTTGGGTTTGATTCCCGGTCAGACTTGGAAAAAAAGGGCAATTAAAATCTATAAAGTATAATGAGTATAACCAAAAACATTGCTGCCATATTTTTTACAGTAAAATTCTGGCAACCACAGCTGCCAGTTTTTCACTGTAAATTTACCATGTTTTTTTTTTTTTACAGTTTAAGGTTATATTGTGTTAATGTTACAACATAATTATGCGTGTGTATGTTTTAGTAACATTGATGAATTTACAATCATTGTTGTTGTGAGCCAGTAGAAAATGGCCCAAGAGGCTCAGATGGGGTCTCCAATGGAAATTCCAAATCCATTATTTTAGCTGCTTATTATCAAATAGTACACACAATATCAACTTTGATGTTTTCCTGTTGTTGCCTTGTACACCATAAAAAAAACAATGGCTTTAACTTAAGAGAGAGATTGTAGTTCATGGTAATCTTGATTTATATCCTGCTCTGGGACTTGATTGTTTAAACTATCCCGACTCTGAAGAGGATGTTCTCCAGTCTCCGATTGTGCAGTGTTTATAGGAGCTCGAAAAATCTCTCGCATAATCGTACGATATTTGAGGCCAAACAAAGCATAGATCACTGGATTGAGGCAGCATCGGATGAAGACCAGAAGACAGCAGATGAAGTTTGCGTAATTGAGATGTTCTCTGAACTCCATAGAAAGATTTATTTGGTAATATGGCAAGGTCTCCAGGAAACGTACTAT
Organism: Clarias magur; assembly: GCA_013621035.1. Taxonomy (NCBI): domain Eukaryota; kingdom Metazoa; phylum Chordata; class Actinopteri; order Siluriformes; family Clariidae; genus Clarias; species Clarias magur. The sequence goes on along the minus strand of QNUK01000241.1, from coordinate 732,889 downwards.
GTTATAAGGAGCCCAACAAATGAAGAACGTAACTACGAGAATGAAGGCGAGTCCAGTAGTCCTGTGTCTCTGGTTTGTTGGTAATTTGACAACGATGCGCAGAATCTTGATGTAGTAAACAGTCAGGAACAAAAAGGCACACACACAAAATATGTTTTCCTTATATGTAAGATAAATATGTACAATATGGCTGCTGTACATACAGACGTCTGATTCAGGAAATGCTACAGCGTGCATCACGACTGGCAGCACTGCCAAGAGGCTCACCACCCATGCAAGGATAAAAACGCATGCGATGCGACGTCTTGTCTTCCAGCCTGAGTGAGGGTGCACTGTGGTTGTGTATCGCTGAACACTCATCAGTACCAGGAGCATAATGCTACTGTAAAATCCAGCTGAGAAAGTATAGTGAATCACTTTGCACGCTGCATCACTCAGAGTCAAACCCGCGACAAGGTGATAAACCCTGAGCACCAGTCCGACAGTGAACAGCAGGTCTGACAGAGCAAAGTTGAGTATGAAGATGCTGGTCAGTGATCTGAGCCTCATACAGCATACACTGATCGCAACAACCAGAAAATTACCAATGAGACTGAGGGTGATCACAATGCTGAGGATTATGGGAAATTTAATGTGTATGTCTTCAGACTCGAATGTTTCGTTGCTAAATTCATAATAATCAAAATAATCCACAGTGGTAAATAGATATGAATAATCTGTTGTTGTGGTGGTTTCTGAAAAGCAAAGCAATTATTGCAACTAAATACAGTATGAATGGTAAATATACATCTAACATAAAACTTCATCGTATTGTCAAATCAATATCTTTGTCTACGCTCACATTACAAATCGCATTGCTCAATTCAGACTTTTTGGTCAGATCAGATTTGCATGTTGTGACTGCTCTCTAGGACGGCAAGCATTTAGTCGCCTGTAAAGTCCAGGAGAAGGAAGAAAGCCAACTGACGGGTCTCATTCTGGTGGCATGACCATGTGATAGATTTGTATCCAATCTAAGATCACATATTAATGTCTGGGAAAAATATCCAATTTGTGCATTCAAACAACCCTAAAAAAAATCTGATCTGGGGTTAAATAAAAAGGAGTTGAGTCACTTTAAGCTGGTATTGTAAATGTAGCCTTTGTGACATTAAATCAGACATTTTAATATCTGATTTTAGAAAAATAAATAAAGAACCAGTTTAATATTACATGGTTAAGTAATTTCACAATGAAGCGCATTCATGTGATTAACGTTTTTAAGAAGCCCATTAATATAAACCTTCCAATGTAATCACAGACAGAACTAATGTTAAAGCTGCTAATGTCAGCTGCTTCAGATACTGTATGAAAAGAAAATGCTTCTTTCATATAGAACAGTGTTTAACATTAATGTTGTTGTCGTTTGTATAAAACTGAGGGTAGTTTTATTTTAGGGTGCCAGTAAGAATATATACATAATGAGGAAGCGATCACGACTGAATCAGAAAAATAGAATAATTTGAGTTTGTTAAATATCAATAGTTTTAACGGTGCAAAAAAAACAAATTAAGTTGAAATAAGTCTTCTTACCCATTTCCATTGTCCTGGATTATGACTTGGTTTACTGACTGAAGTTACTGAAATAACACCAATTACTGACACTCCTTTGCTTTTATGTGTCCTGAGCAGCTTTAAAATGATGACACCGTTGGAATTCCCCACTGTCTTCCTCTTTTGTTTTTTTTTCTGCAGTAGAAGGTTTCGAAGAATGAGCCACTGGAAGTCTTAACCTCAGAGCCCATCAACATTTCCTGGGAAAACTGTGCCCCAGTTTGGGGTCAGAATATATATTGTTTACCTTTAATCTTGTAGCCATTAAGGCTCAGAGTATTTTTGACATTATTTGCTTTTCTGTTTATAAACTGTGTATAGGGCTGGTACTGTATACTGATTTCTTCACAGCAAAACAAGTCATCCATCTCCGTCACTGTCACTACACTGAGCATGCTACTTACTGTAACGTGATGCCGACAGCTACTGTCACAGTAGTTGCACTGGGTAGAGGCTAACCTCCCTGTGACACATCAGATCCATGCCTGAGCTTTTGGAAAATTCTGTCCAAAGTGATGATTTTCCAAAACAGAGATGTAACGTCACCTTGTCTGCCCATGATGTCATTGTCTGTGTGCTCGTCTCCTTGACTTGACGTCAGGTTTGTTTATGAGGATATTTGTGCAACAGTGGACTTGCGTACAGTAAACTTTGCGACTGTGTCACTATTGCTTACTGGACTTTCTACATGGGTGTACATACACGTGCATACTTACACTCTGTCCACGAACAGAGGTGCCTGAATATACTACGAAGCTCACTGCTACTGCTGCTACAGTAAAGTACAAAACGTCGACAACACAGACCCCGCAGACGGCGGAGACCCAGTCGGACTTTTACAAATCACTAACAGCACTTAACAGGGCGTTTTGCGTTTTCATGTGGACAAAGCTATTTTAAAAATATAGGTCATGTGGGCAAAATTACACCCCGCTACGTGTGGACATGGCCTTAGTCTGACATTACCAAGCCACTGTTTTGCCAGTGACATTTTGCAGTGACAGTGACTGCATATAAAGTCTTATTTAGGTGTACAGTATAGTCTTAATAAAGGGTTCATTTCATAAAGCTTCATTCCAGGGCTTTTGTGCTATAGAGTAGGAACACCACTAATATTTTGATTTTGACGCTGATTAGTTTTGCCCTTGACATTCGAATTGTGTATGAATGCATATGAAGTGCAATTAAAGTAGCTTCTGCCAACTGCCGTACACTGACAGCATTTTACAGTGTCTTACATTTAATCTATTCTTGTAAAAACAGTTTTCCCTTTAAGCTAGCTTAAGCACACAACCTTGGTTTTATCCAAAGTACTATCTTTTTATAATGAAACTTGCAGTTCAGCACACCTGGTGAGGTTTCCTTGGTCACCTAAAGGTGCATTCCAATAAAAAAAAATTCCCATCAGTCATTGCGTCTCGCTGGAGCATGAAAAAATGGAGCTCGGAAAAGGATTTATATATTTATTATCATTATTATCTAAAAAAAAAATTTTTATATGACATAAAAATTTCTAAATTAACCATATGCATATGAGTCTCAGCACTAACCCTTTTAGTTTGTAATGTCATCTTTATCCAGCCTTTTTTTTCTCTTTACTAATTTTTCATACCTTTCAAATTAAATATTTATCTTTCAAATGCAAGTCTGATTCATTTAAATGATTTATTTTTCTACCGTGGTACAATACATGACAGTTAAAAAATTGCAGAACATATAAACAATTGTGAACATATAAAAATAAGTCAAAAACTCTTCTATTTGAGTTAGTATAATTTCACAATAAGTGACATTAGCTGTAGGTGTATATAAATAACTACTATATAATGAGTTCAATAGAAATAAAAACTCAAACACACATCAGCAACCCTAAGATCTAGCTTTGAAGTAGTTCAAGATGCATATTCATACTTTTTCTTGATCTCTTTACAAATTCCTTATTCTTATGTTCCCCCAAGCATTTCCATCGGGACAGCATTTAAAATAGAACTAATAAATAATTGTTAAATAAATCCTGACATGTCTGCTTAATTTGAACATTTTTGTAATTTTTTATTCTTAAATTGAAAAAGTACACAAATCTATTATCCTACATAATATATTACCTCACATATCAGTGATTCACTTTCTTATTTTATATTTTAGAAGGGAATAAAAAAGAGGAAGAAAAGTAAGGAAGGGAAATTCATTAGTCATGATCTCATTTTAACAAAGAATCTTAAAGCTAAAAGCCTGAACACTACAGTACATCTTTTTTGCTGCCTTTAAGAAATGTTATTGCAATTTAGAAGGTACCGATAAAAAAAAAATCACATATTAAATCTGCAGTTTTAATGTAGAATTTTCAACATAGACCTATGCCAGATTCTAAAGTCTATGGTCAGCCATAACATTAAACCACTGAGAGGTGAAGTGAATAACATTGATTAGCTTGTTGCAATAAGGCCTGGAAGTGAGTGGGATTTTTAAACGTTAACGTAACATAAACATTTTGTCTCTTAAGTTGATTTGTTAGAAGCAGAAAAAATGGGCTAGCATAAGATTTGAATGACTTTCAGCAGGACCAAATTCTGATGACTATATGACTGGGTCAGACCATCTACAAAAGTACAGCTATTGTAGGATGTTCCTGGTCTTCAATGAACAGGGAAAATTTGGTAAGAAAGGAAAACCAAGTATCCCTGCGACAAGGACAGGGCTTAAACAATCTGCTACTGATGCTTGCTATTATAGCACACCTTCAGACGTCTAGTGGAGACCATGCCTTGATGAGTCAGGGCTGTTTTGATGACAAAAGGGAACCAGCCCAATATTAGGTGGGTAGTCATAATGTTATGGCTGACTGAAGTAGTTCAAAAGCCTTGAGAGGAAGGGGATATCAATTTCGAACAGTGATCTTGTTGAGGGCCTAGTAATTGATACACATTCTCAGACCTCCATCTTTCTTCCCCAAGACGCCTTTCCAAGTCAAGTCAAGTCAAGTAGGATTTTATTGTCATTCCAACCATATACAGTTAGTACACAGTGAAACAAAACAACGTTCCTCCAGGACCAAGGTGCTACATACATGCAACAACATAAATTTACAACAAGAATTTTTAAATTTTTACATTTTTAAGTTAACCTAAAAGAACTATCAAATTCTATACAAAAAATAGAAAAAGTGCATGTGCAAATGTGCAAACAAGGAGGTACATGACAGACACAACAATGTAAAACATAACAGTACTTTTTTTTGATGAAGTATGAGTTGAGGTAGTGGGAAGAGCAGCAGTAAACAGTTTACATTGTAACAAGAATATAGTGTGCAAATAGCAGTGAAATAAATATTGTGCAAAAATTGCGAAGAACAGCACAGGTAGGTAGGTATGAACAGATTGAGATGGATGTATATCAGTGTGATTGTGCACGTGTGTTTATCAGTTCAGTCCAGGTGTTATTTAGTTCGTCCGAGTGATTTGAAGAAAAGACATTGTTGGGCTTTCTTGTGCAAAGAGCTAGTGTTGAGGGACCAGGTGAGGTTCTCCTCCAGGTGGACACCCAGGAATTTTGTACTCTTGATGATCTCCACAGGAGAACTGTCGATGCTAAGTGGAGAGTGCTCGCTCCGTGTCCTCCTGAAGTCGACAACCATCTCTTTGGTCTTATCGATGTTCAGAGACAGGTTGTTGTCCTTACACCAGTCAGTTAACCTCTGCACATCCTCTCTGTATGCTGACTCGTTGTTCTTGCTGGTGAGACGGTTGTGTCATCGGCAAACTTGATGATGTGATTGGAGCTGTGTGTCACTACACAATCATGAGTCAGCAGCGTGAACAGCAAGGGACTAAGCACACAGCCCTGGGGGGCCCCAGTGCTCAGTGTGGTGGTGCTGGAGGTGTAGTTCCCGATCCGCACTGCCTGAGGTCTTACGGTCAGAAAGTCCAGGATCCAGTTACAGAGGGAGGTGAATCCCAGCTGAATACTGTAAGTAGTGGCATGGAAAATGCCGCTGCCAAAGTACCCTTGATGTAAGTGTCCACTGCTTCACGCTCAGGAGGAGACAGGGAGCAGGTCAATAGCGCAGTCATAGGGGTAATGAGGTGGTAAGCATGTGGCTCGGGACTTGCTAAATATTGCCTTGTATAGCAATATACATTGCCAAATAGCAACTAGTGACTCGAGAGAGGTTGATAGTCTCCTGAAACTCAGAACTAGGTGCAGGTGGATTATGACCTAGGCAGGTAAATTGGCAAGTGGCACCCCAACTGAGATTAGTGCCAGCGGACCAGTCGATATCGGGATTATGTGTGTGTGCAATGAGTCAATAAGATAAAAGGTCTCCTCCTGCTGGTGTCTGCTGTCCAAAGGCATTGCTGCCTGGGGCTGAGACAGAGGTTAAATTGTTCAGCCATCGATAGATCTAGGTAATTGCTAGAAGCACCTGAATCAATCACCTCCTGGACCGGAATCTGGTGACCCTCCCAGGATCAGGGTGGCAGGAATAGATAGGATGGCATTAGTGAAAGGAGCTCTCATTTGTACAGAGGCCCCCATTTCCCAAGTTCTCAGGACAAGAGGAGCAAAAGTGGCCAGAAGATACACAGTAAAGGCAACGCTGCTCCCGCATGCAGCATTCTCTCTTTTTAGGGGACATCCTGGAGCAACCGAACTGCATTTGTCCCACTCACAACACTGTTCAGGGACTACGGATTCCCTGGAGGGTACACTACTGGAGAAACTGACCTGCTCATAGGAACCTGAGATAGAGATGCCCTGCCATGAGCCACCTTCCTCTCTTTTGGACAATTGTCCAGACAGATGGCCAATATAATGAGGGACTCGAGATCAGCAGCAGGCTCACGGATGGCTAATTCATCTTAAAGGAACTCTGACAACCTACTCTAAAAGCAGACTATCGATGTCGAAGTGTGCTGCACTGCACTAGCCCTGATGGAGAGTAAGCAGGTGTTTGGAAGTCTCTCGACCACTGAATGGATGATCAAAAACTCTTGAACTCCTCTGAACTCCTGGGATTGGCATGGAAGGATGATTTGTATTGCAACCACCCTCATCAGGTCCCTGGTACAGGGTGTGTTTGGGTCCACTTGGTTCTTCTGTAAAGGCTCTGGCCTAGATTGAGGGATTTACCACTAAGCCACAGATTAGTTTTGGACCCAACTGAAAGCACTCAAGGCAAAGTTTCAGGGAGAATAGATTTATTGGAAAATAGAAATAAAATATCCACAAGGAAACTCATTCAACAAAGATTGTTCTTGGCTTGAGGAATTAATAACAGAAAAAAGAACCATTTAGAAAAACAAAACTTCCACAACGTGGAAGTGAATAACGGGAAAAATGAACAGCTTAATTACACTGGGGGGGAACAAGACACAGATGATCTAAATAATCACCTTGATTTAACCAAGGAAATATAGTTAATAGCCTTCTATTGGATGATTACTGTACTGATTTATATGGTCCAGCTGGCAACACATTATTTACTCCCTAGCCTAATGTGGTGTGAGTAGCTTCCCATTTCTTAAACAACCATATCAGAAGACACATCCTGTGCTAGTGACAAAGATGTTACTCTGTTTCAGAATGTTCAAATCAGGCAAAGAAAACAACTAAAGAGACAATTGAAACTACTCAAAATTAATTAAAAAAATAATAATAAATAAATAATAATAAAGCATTATTAAAACCTGGGAGAATAGTGGGGAATCATCATAATTGAGAAAAAAAACATGGTTGGATTTTAAAAAAATTATGATTATGATAAACATTTCAAAATCAAATGATAAAACAATGCTTTCTTTATGGATAAAAGCAAGAAATGCACATTACTCAATGTGTGAGTGTTAGTGGGAAAGAGAAAGGGATTCCTGAAGGAAGAGGCAAAAAGAAGAGAGAAAACATTTCATCAAGATTATGGAGCGTGGCTATGGGGATACAGTATATCTCCAAGAGTATTATTTCCATAATGTTTCTTCACTTATATGAAATGTATTTTAATTTATTAACTTATTTTTGGTTATATCCCCTGACATGAGCTCAAATATATATAGGTCAATAAGAATAAAATCCCTTAAGTGTTCAGTTCATCATCATAAAATTAATAATCAAACATATCTTCATCATCCTCGAGTAAGAGTATCTCCAGTGGTCTGGCTTCTCAAAAGTAAAGCAATGATATGTGATATAATTCTAATTTATATGAATGAAATCCATACGATTTGTTTTGAATCGAGCTTGCTCATTAGTTGTATCCTCTGGCTGAAGACCAAATGAGATTTTGACATCTTTTACTATACTGTTTATAGTTTTGGAAAAAAAAAGGTTATTTCTGACTATGAAGGAAAGGTGTGAAACCACGGTGCATTGCAGCTTGCCTTGTATGCACTATGCTCCACTGTGCACCAGCCTTATTGTGACATTGGTTGGTGCATCTTGATTTTCTGCTTTCAGCATTTGTGGTTTCGGTCCTGTCTTATATATTATTACTTTAATTTTGGTTTTGATTGCGTTTTCAAGTTCTGTTCGTCCAGATTTGTGTCATCTTTAACCAGTATCCTTTATCTTAATTTTTTAAAACCATTTTCTAAAGGACTCTAAATTAAAATCATTTCAAGATTCAGTTTGAAACTCAAGACTACTTTATTTAAATTCTTTATTTTTTGATTGCAATGACAGAGCAAAGAATTTCAGTGGTGTGCGAAAAAATCAGATTTTAATGACTTATTTAAAAGAAAGAAAGAAAGAAAGAAAGAAAGAAAGGATCAGAAAAGAACGGAAAGGATACATACACTGTCTGGTCTAAAAAGTCCAAAACAACTGGTGAAAACCGAAATTTGCTTCTACGCCTCAGTTTGGGTCAGAATATATATTTTTTGGGACACCCTGTAGTTTATAGGTGTGATTGTCAGGTGTTCACATACTATTTTTGGTCATGTAGCGTACTGTATCCAACTCGCAGTATTTACAGTATGTCAAATACAGACCATGTGACCGTTCGTTCCAGTTAGGCTACTTCCAAATCCCCCTTGTTGAAGCTCCTCCTTTACATCAGTGTTGTTTGGAGGATTAGATAAAATAAATATATATACAGATGTGTTTCAGTTTGAGGAATAATGAGAGCATGTGGACCCAAATTCCATGTGTGTATGTGCAAAAGTTTGTAATAGGAGAAAAAATATAGCATAGCCATATAGCGTAGGTCAGAATAGTTGCTAGATAATGCTCACTGCAAAATATTTAAATTCGAGATTTTCCCTAACAACCAAATGTTGCATGAGATGCCGAGGTTGCAGCAAAAAAAAAAAATGTTGATGATGACACTGAAGCTTAACAGGAAGTGCAACAATGCTGATACAGGAAAAACAAAATCAGGAAGCAACAATTTTTAATTCCGTCAATATTTTTGTTTATTTGAGCAGACCAAAAGCAATACAATACTAGCATGACATTGATTGAGATTTATTAATATGAAAGTAAAATTTAATTTGATCCACATCAGATTTGATCGTATCAACCTTCTTTGTGTGTAAAACAATCTTAAACTCAGCACAGCAGGCTTAATTCAGTTTCCTTACACTCTGAAGTGAATAACACACAATGTGTTAGTGCGCGCTGTAGTCACTTCTTTTAAGTCGCAGGAAGATTTTTTTTTTAAAGGTCTCTGATGTAGTGATGTTTATCTGGCTCTGGGACTTGGTTATTTACGCTGACACAACTCTCAGAATGAAGTTTTAACATCGTGACTTGGGAGGAACTGAAAGCAGCTCGTCTTTCCAAAATCTCTCGCACCGTCTCCCGGAATTTTAAACCGAATAGACCATAAATCACTGGATTGACACAGCAACGGCTGGAAGCCAGAAAGTGGCAGACGTAGGTGGCGTAAAAAAAGCGAGGGGAAAACGCAATGTGATGATAAGAAAGGGTGTACAGAAAAATCATTATGTTAAAAGGAGCCCAACAAATAAAGAACACAGATACCAGAACGAAGGCGAGTCCAGTAGTTCTGTGTCTCTGGTTTGTTGTTGACTTGAAGATGTCGTGCAGACTCCTGATGTAGCAAAAACTCATCAGCAAAAATGCGCACACAAAAATAATGTTGTGTTCATGTATAATAGCATCTAACGTTGTTTTGCTCCTGAACATACAGCCTCTTTCGTAACGCATGGCTTCAGCGTGCACCGCCACTGGCACTGCTGCTAACATGCTCACCACCCATGCACTGAGAAAAACAAGTGTGAAGCAACGTCCTTTCTTCCAGCTTGCGTGAGGATGCACAGCGGCCACGTAGCGGTGGATGCTCAGCAGCACCAGGAACACCACGCTGCTGTAAAATCCAGCACCCAGAACGAAGAATATGATTTTGCACGGCGCATCACCGAGAGGCAAAGACCAGATATGTTCGTAGATCGTGAGCACCAGTCCGAGAGTGAACAGCAGATCCGACAGAGCCAAGTTGAGAATGAAGATGATGGTCAGTGATCGAAGCCTCATGTAGAGCACACTGATCACAACAACCAGAATGTTACCAAGAAGACTGAGGATGACCACAATGCTCAGGATTATGGGAAATTCAATGGATTTGTCTTCCACCATGACTCCATCATAGTATGATCCAAAAAAACACTCTGTATAATTATACAGATATTCATCTGGGTACTCCATCAGTCTGCTGTCTTCTGGAAATCAAAGCAAACATTATTATTATAAATAAAAAAATAAAAAAACTTTTGCCACTAAAACACTTGGGCATGTGTTCCTACATTATACTACAGCAATTTAACACCTAAAAAGAAATTCTTACCTATTTCTTGAGTTAACCGTGTTCACTGAATGAAGTCAAGTTAATCAGTAACCTAAATGACATGGAAGGGAGGTTGCGTGCCTTTTCTTTGTATTGAGTAGACGTACAGTAGAACGGTTCCCATTGGCTAATTTATACTTTGTTTTTTTCCAGAACACAACGTTGCACTTCCCCTTTGTCTTCCGTTTATGGATTGAGTGTGATGAGGTAGCTTCAATTCTAACACTTACTCACTCACACACTCCCTCACTCTCTGTAACTCCTATCCTATAATGTACAGGGTCGCTGTAGGCCTGGAGCTGATCCCAGAGGACTCGGGGAACAAGGTGGGATACTACCTAAGATGGAGTGCCAGTTCTTTGAAGGGCACAAGCACGAAACACACTCACCGATTTTGTCACATACTCCCATGGCTTCTCTGAGGAAACCTGAAGAAAAGCCTTATTTTTCTGCAATGTAAGATTACTAACAATAGAATTAGGGCTGGTGAGGAAGAAATAAATAAAAAGGAATGTGACATATTTGAGTTTTAAAACTGCTCAAAAGTGTAGCACCGCGGATCTCATGAGAGCCGGCTCCACAGGCAAACACACAGTGGGATTCTGCAGAGGAGGAAATCAAAGAAGGTGCGTGACTCCTGGGTGCACGTCTACTGTACATACAGTAGGCCTCTTATATATATAGATATTATAATGTGGGCATTTAGGTAACAACAGGTATAGAGCGTCACACTCTGGTATAGGGCCAAAGAAAAGGAGAAAAGAGTTTATGTAAGAAACAGGGGAGTGTTAGTGGCAAAGAGAAAAGAATGTCCTAAGGAAGAGGCAGAAAGAAAAGAGAAAATGTTCTGTGAGTGTTCTTTTTCACTTTTTTGGGGGGCATTGGCATGTTTTGAACTACTTTCTAACCGGTTCATTTTTTCCCCAAAACTTTTGGACATTTTACATTTTTGATTTTGGAGCATGGCTATGTGGATATACTGTATCTCCAAAAGTATTATTGAGGTTGGTCAAGGATGTTGGAGGTCCGTCAGTGGGATCAGTCAGTGTTCCATCCCAATGGTATTCAGGGCTCTTCTCAGTCAAACCAAGTTCTTCCATTCCATCCTGAACACACCATATCTTTAGAAACTCACTTTCTGCACAGGAGTATTGGGGTCGTCATGGAACAAGTTTGTGCATCTTATACCAGCGGAGAGGAACTGAAGGACTTTGCGAAAAAAAAATTTGCAGTATAACTTTGGAGAAGAACATTATACAGGTATGAACGTCAAATGTTCACATATTTTTGGTTAAATAATATACCAAACAGGCACTCAACATAATTTAACATGTCATTAGTGCTGTTATCGACTGTATAATTTAAATGACTTATTTTAATTACAGTTATAAACCTGAGTATCCACATGGAGATCTGTCACATATTACTTTTTTTTTTAAATTCAGTATAACAAGCACCTGCTTGTTATAAAATACAACCAACTATGAGATGATTAGGTTGTGGATGTTATTTTTCATTCACAGCTGTATTATGGAATGTAGGAGCAAAAATACTTCACATGGCAAATTAACAAGGAATTTATGAGCTGCGTTATGTAATTGTGGTTGACGAAACTGCTGCTGGTTAATTCTAGTTTTCCCCTGAAATTAATAGTGTAACTGCATACAGTAAGAATTTTAAAAAAGCAACGCAGATCTTTACAGTAATTTCCCAGGGATTTAAAAAAAATAAATAAATAAATAAATAAATAATCAATCATATATATTATTTTGTCAGTGTTGGAGTAACTCTTTGTTAAGTCATTTCTCACAGGCAAATAGAATCAATTATTAGTGTACAGTCACAGCAAGCATTTTCTTTGATGCTGTATTGGTTTACAGTCATGATTTACATCTAGTTTTTGGACTTGATTATTCCTGACTTAATTATTTACTTCAAATGTGTACTTTGTTTTATGCAAAAACTTCAAATCACTTCAAATCACTTCTTCCCTGGGAACAGTGTACTATTAGATTAGGATGGATTCAGACTTCAGAAGGAATTGCCGCTCACTATACTGCTTTATCCTGTATACAGGGTGTGGAGAACCTGGAGCCTATCCCTGGAGACTTACAGGCGGGGTAAATCCTGGACAGGGTGTCAATTTATCGCCTGGCACACACACATACAGAACATGGGCAATTTGGGAACGCCAATTAGCCTAATCTGCATGTTTTGGGACTGTGGGAGGAAACCGGAGTACCCAGAGGAAACAGACCAAGCACTGGGACAATATGCAAACTCCATGCATCCACCCATGCAAAATATTATGCCAACCATTTCATAGTAGGGTAGAGAGAAATCAGGTAAAGATAAAAAAAAAAAAAAGAATAAAAAACAAGTTGGAAAACAACATAATGGCTTTGGGGGCTGAATAAATTATAATAAAATATAAGGATAAATGGATATAATAGGATAGGCAATGATGTATACCTGATGTACAGTATATAAACCCATGTTGAAAGTTGGAAGAGCTTTTTCATTTTTGGGGGGCGTTGGCTACTTTATGACTGGTTCAGATTATTATTATTTTTTTTTTTCGTTTTTAATTTTTAATTTTGTCCTGTGGGTTAGAATTTAATTGTTCCTGCAATATTCGTTTTTCTTTAGCTTTTTCTCAGCCCAAAGTGTACATAGTGATTTTTGTCTCGGACGTTTTTGAATCAAGTGTTGAAAGATAAAAGCACCTACACAGAAGCTTAAAATTTTCCTCATCACTGTACACTACAAATGCCGGTTCATTTTCAATTCAGTTATGTTTCAATTAACAACTGGTGCACTGAAGAATCAATCCATCTATAACTGAAGAACCATGTCTTTGAGTATTTTCTGGAGGGAAAATTTTTTTTTTGATTTTCTGAATCATCAAAAACTACCTGACGTTTGCTCTCTCCTTGATTATTACACACCCCCACATATCTTAGATCAAGAGGGGTCTGATGGCTGCTCCAAAGAAAAAATGGAAAAGATTGGTTGAATGTTTGGGAGTTGTGAAGGTTTGTTTGGGACCAGACACAAAACCAAATCAACATATACAGTAAATGAATAGACTTTACACTCTGGCCATTTTTCACATAAAACACCTACTGTACAACATTGGAAATAAACTCTTCTGGCTGCATTTTTTTTTAAAATCCTCTCTCAAACAGTCTAAGGAATGAACATTCTAGCATCATATTGTGCAACATTATTGTGATAATGGACGGTAACATCACTGGGATGTTTAACTATATTTATCACACCACGTCTGAGGTGTTCTACCATTGTTAATTACATTAACTGTCCGTCACATCATGGGTGAAAGTAGGTTGTTATAGAAGACAGTCTGAGGAAAGAGCAGCTAAATGCCAAAACCTTCAGTCAAAATCAGTCAGGATGCATTTTAGCAAGAAAACACATCTGATAATGTTATGTCATTTTAAACAACACTTTGTCGATGTAATAATTGCTTTTAAGGTGTTCCAAATTGTTTGATTTTATGCCTATGCTGAGCTAGTGTAAGGGATAACCCCTAGAGGGTGCCAAAGCGCCCTGAATCTTGTTTAGTTGTAGTTTATTTTGTTACTTCATTTCCCAGTATGCAACTCGGTCAGGTGACGTGGGCGCTCACCTGAACCGAGTTGGTCATTAGTTTCTTTATAAATAGCTTGTTTTAGTTCTTTTGTGTTGTCTTGCAACTGTTAATTTAAAGTGATATCAGTCTGTAGGTTTTGTTCATGACTTCCGTTACCTTTATTCGTGTTTTGGTTTGTTTTATAATTAAAGTACATTAGTTTGTTTAATTTCCCTGTGTTTGTTTATAAAATAAACATCATTCTCTTTAAAAAACATCGAGACCTCTGCATCTATGCCTCGAACCACCCCGAAACGTGACAGCAAGAAAGCAAAATAATTTCTTAGATAGCTTCTAACAAAGCTATAGGATAAACCCAACAGTGATTGTACACTCTAGTGCCCAAACTTTTCATTTAATGCTGTTGGGATTTAACCCTGAAACCCAGAACTTAAAGTCGCTTATATTCTAAGGCAGAATAAATGAAAATATAATGGGAAACGGACTAGACATAAAGGGAAAATCCAACATCTCCATGGTTTCTTCTCCTCACCTTTTGGCTACATAGAACCAGTAAGAATTAAGAGTACTTTTTCTTTTGTTCATTACAATAGTCGCTGGCTCCACCAGTCTGGGTTAGTTGGTGCTACCAGTTGTTGGTTGAACAAAATATCTGGTTAAATAAACAAACAAATCATAATCTTTTGATTAAAAAAAAATGTGTTTGAGGAACTGTTGTATAAAAGCAATATCAGACCAGAGGTCATGCTGTTCCAGTTATCAACACAGCTGTGATATCTTGCTGATACTGTATTCATTACAACAGCACCCCCTCTCATGTGATATTGCTTACATCTAACATATGTATACAACAATATATTTAACTAAAATTGTACCTAAATTAAAGCTATTTTAGGTGGAACATTTACAATTCCATTTAGCTATATATTATGGTCGACATTTACATCTGTTAACTATTTTGTTACAGTTAGATTTATATTTAACCTAAATTATGATTTATGATGTGTGAATCTTAACATTATGTTTGGCAAATATTTGCAGTAATGGCACCTTCCATGAATGTTAAATTTACATTAACTAAATGCTTTCTTACAAGTTCATAATAATAATTATGATTAATAAATAATAAATAATAGCTGAACCCCTGGCAACAAAAGTGAGTACACCCCTCTGTGAAAATGTACAAACTGAGCACAATTAGTCGTTTTCCTTCCCCTTTGTCATGCGACTCATTAGTGTTACACTGTCTCAGGCGTCACCAAAGAGCAGGTGAGTTAAGTTTGGTATAAAAGCTCTTCCACTCTCTCAACCTCGCCACTGAAAATGTTCAACATGGCACCTCATGGCAAACAACTCTCAGAAGACCTGAAAAAACAAATTGTTGCTTTACATAAAGATG
Organism: Clarias magur; assembly: GCA_013621035.1. Classification (NCBI taxonomy): domain Eukaryota; kingdom Metazoa; phylum Chordata; class Actinopteri; order Siluriformes; family Clariidae; genus Clarias; species Clarias magur. The sequence goes on along the minus strand of QNUK01000241.1, from coordinate 717,484 downwards.
GTCGAGGCTATAAGAAGATAGCCAACACTCTGCAACTGTGCTGCAGCACCGTGGCCAAGACCATCCAGCGCTTTAAAAGGACAGGTTCTTCTCAGAACAGGCCTCGCCATGGTGGCCAAAGAAGCTTAGTGCACGTTCTCAGTGTCAGATCCAAAGATTGGCTGAGTGCGGCGTCCAGCATTGCTGCAGAGATTGAAGGGATGGGCGGTCAGCCTGTCAGTCCTCAGACCGTACGCCGCACACTGCATCAAATTGCTCTGCGTGGTTGTCGTCCTAGAAGGAAGCCTCTTCTAAAGATGATGCACAAGAAAGTTTGCAAACAATTTGCTGCAGACATGCAAACTAAGGACTTCCAGGATTACTGGAACCATGTCCTATGTTCTGATGAGACCAAGATAAACCTATTTGGTTCAGATGGTGTCAAGCGTGTGTGGCGGCAACCAGGTGAGGAGGACAAAGACAAGGGTGTCTTGCCTCCCGTCAAACATGGTGGTGGGAGTGTCATGATCTGGGGCTGCATGAGTGCTGCTGGCATTGGGGAGCTACAGTTCATTGAGGGAAACATGAATTCTAACACGTACTGTGACATACTGAAGCAGAGCATGATCCCCTCCCTCCGGAAACTGGGCCGCAGAGTAGCGTTCCGGCATGATAATGACCCCAAACACAAAGATGACCCAAGATGACCTAAAGATGACCTTGCTTGCTAAAGAGGCTGAGGGTAAAAGTGATGGACTGGCCAAGCATGTCTCCAGACCGAAACCTCATAGAACACCTCTGGGGCATCCTGAAAAGCAAGGTGGACGAGCACAAGGTGTCAACTGTCCACCACCTCCTGATGTCCTCCACCAAGCTCTGGTGAACTCCATGGCCAAGAGAATTCAGGCCGTGCTGGAAAATGATGGTCGTCACACAAAATATTGACATTTCACATTTTCACTTAGGGGTGTACTTACTTTTGTTGCCAGAGGTTCCGCTATTATTGGCTGCATTTTTAGGTATTTAGAGGGGACAATACATTTACACTGCTATACAAACTTTACACTGACGACTTTTCATTGTGTCAAAGAGACATTTATGCAGTGTTGTCCTATGAAAAGATTGAACTAAATATTTGCAGAGATGTGAGGGGTGTACTCACTTTTGTGACATACTGTAATATATATATATATATATATATTTTTTTTAAATAAATAAAGACATGTACCTGTACACACACATACAAGTGATTAAATTATAAGTAAGCATTTAGTTAATGTTCATTTATATATAAGCAATATACTGTATATGAGAGTATATGTGTGTTATTTTGTCATGTATGTGTGAGTGTGTGTTTGTTTATTTTTTATTTTTGGTGAAATAACATCCTTAAAATTTTGATTATTGTCACACCTGTGCCACCTCAGTCCCGGGGAATAAGATCTGGCTCACCGGATTACTGAGACGCCACATTGCCTCCCCCTAGTGTGTCTACATGTGTATATATTTCACTTTAGCACTAAATCAAGTTCACCTGTGTCTTCCCCGTGTGTCTCCCTATTTATACTAGCCGGTCCAGTAGCCCTTGGTCTGTCCACTGTTGTCAACCTCTATGTTGTGCCCGTCTGCAGCTCCAGCCCGGAGCTTCTGTCTTTTGATTAGTTTTCTTAGTTTTGGTTTTGTTTCGAACGCTTGAGTGTGAAAGTAAAGAAAAGAAATAAAGATCTTCAGTTGTGCACCCTGCATCTGCGTCCGCCTCTTCTAGCAAACATGACAATTATTTTTTTTTTTCTTTTACTTGACATTTAAATCACACGTGTTTTCAGAGCTGCTGTTGTAAAACATTCATCAACATCTTCACTCAGAATTCATGAAGAAATTGAAGCAAACACATCTCTACTTAAAAAAATCTGATGCTTGATATCATGAATTGTGTAATAAAAAAGACACCTATCGGACAGAGGGAAAAGAAAAAAGCAAAGCACCAAAATGATTTACTTCATAAACACTTTTTATAGTGCATGAACCACATACGGTATCATAACCTAGGGGGAAAATATAGTGAAATACTATATAGTGAATACACTTATTAGAAAGCTCTCTGATGTCAGCTAGTCGTATCTCTAACTCTGTTACTCGCACAGCTGCTCCGTTTGTTTTATTTGAAAACCAAATTTGTGTTCTTACCGAGAAATGTAAATGATTCCTAGCTCCTTAAGGAAATTTAACCACGAAGAAGAAGAACACCAGGCAAATTCTCCTGATGAAACGCATCTTTTAAGAATCGTGAACAAACCACACAGGTGCAGGGAGTAAACACAACAGGCAAAAATGCAACAAAACATCTTAGTGTAGCAGATTCATATTTGGTCATTTAATTTCAATTAAATTTCTCATTTCTCTATACCGACTGCTCTGATTACAGTGCCAGGGTACATATAAATCAGAGTTTTGTTATATTAATACACTCGATAGCAAGAACTAATTCACAGCAACTTAATGTTTATAAGTCCTAAAGAATAGATAAATAAACTGTATCATCACTACTGATCACTACTGAAAAGTGCAATGAAGCTACCGACTATTACAAACTATTACCTAAGTGTTAACGATATGAAAACGACCTCAGACTGTCCCGTTAATAGATTAATAGATAGACACCGACCTATTAAAGAGGCACCCGACTTTTGCATCTTTCCTGCTTCGTGGATGCTCATGGATGCTCCAGGAAAAGGGGTTCCTCCTTTTAATGTTATTGCTACAGTCGAATGTTCATACAGTATACACCAACTAACCCTAAGCCATGAAATGCATGAACTCTACAGAGCAAGTGGTCAGAATCAGGCTACCTGTGAAACGAAGAGGTAACAAGAGAACCCCAGACTCTATTACAAAAACCTTGCTGGAGCAGTTCCTTGGCAGCAGGATATGATCCAGCTTCAATGAGAGTGACTGTATTTATTTATTTATTTTTGATTAGCAATGTTTCTTAGTACATATAAATACTGTACAGTCACATTAATGTAATAATTTGTGCAATTTTATTTTAATGTAAATAGAATTTTTAGGACATTTGATGCATAAATATTATTATGACATTAACATTTATGAAGAAATTTGACTCATGTTTTCCAAATTTTTGACTAAAATGAAATGAGATGATGAAACCACATATATTTTAGGAAACAAAATTATATGGTAAATTTGTCATCAGATTCTAATATGAAAATAACAGAAATGATAAAACCCCAGATGTTTTGGGCTCAAAAGTTCCTAGTATTGTACCGGGCCTAACCACATAATACAATATATCTTCCAATCAGGTTTAATCATCACTATTCTCTTTAAAATATATATATATTTAAAATGTAATTATTATTTACGTTTAAGCTAAGATTTTTTGCTACCCAATGCTGCGGAATTGCTGCGATGCCAAATAGTGAAAAAATAGTGACTCGATAGTAAAACCCGCAATATATGAAGGGTTGAGAGATCCTATGGCATAGGATCTCTCATAATGTTTCTAAAGTTCACAATGGCATAGGACCTATGCCATTGTGAACTTTAGAAACATTATGAGCATGTGAGGGGTTTCCTCTTGCCACAAATAGCATATAGTGTACACTCCATGCTATGAATGTATTTGTGATTCCTGTAAGTTTGGTTATAAATTCCTGCGACTGCATTGATTCGACTGGTCTGTACAGTAAGTGCAATCAGTTTACACCCCACTAAAAACACCTCAAATGAGGGCCTGCAAGTTAGGATGAGATACTGTAATACAACCCAGGTTTTTAGTGCAATTTTATAAGAATATATTTCTAAGGTATTGTGGGAAACATTTTATTCTTAGTTATATTTTTTTGCCGGAAGATAAAAAGCATCAAGTTTCACTTTGCAAGATGGTTAAAGGAGGAAGAAGAATTATGTTGGTCCTTCAGCTGCTCCCGCTGAGATCCATCTGATCCGCACAGAGTTTGGCACAGGTTTTACGCCGGATGTTCTTCCTGACGCAACCCCCCTCCCATTATTTTATCTGGCCTTGGGACTGGCACTGCATCCACTGGCTGGAGTTTGAGTATTAGATAGGAACTGAGCCTGGGCTTTCCATTTGGCAGACGAGAAACCTACCACCGAGCCACAATTACGGTGGAGAAATAATCAGATAGAGATATGATTTTGCTACAAAACCCTAATTATATTCCTGTTACTTTCTGAATTGTACAGTACTACAGTTTTATCAAACTTTAACCAGGTTTCTGTTTCATACAGAGCATTATCATGAAACTTACTTTAGGTTTTTCAGGGAGAGGCAGTTTGGTAAAAATGTCCCTAACATCCCACAGACTCCAGCAGCATTTGAATGTGTGATATAATGAAAACGCTTACAATATGTCTTCCTGCTTCCTTCTTATTTTGTCTATTGAACATCTGGCAAAGTCTTACTGTACATATCTTGTGAATTATCAGTGTCTCTCTTTATGCCTGACACACATCTCCCCCTGCTGGACATGAGTGAGTAATGCAGCTACAGCTCTACATCTCTCCTCAGCTCATATATAATATAATAATAATAAAATAAAAATAAAAATGTCAGCAATGTTGGCCATTTACACCCATAAGATTATATTATATTAATAAATATGTGGCATTTTCATTTAGTCTTGAATTCAAACTATAGGCCATGATCATTATTTTCAACACTTTAACATATTGTCATTTAAAAGCAGAATTTAAAAATCCTTTTACTATTATACCTTTTAGTTTTTTACATTTCTTGTTTATTATGGGCTTTAATATGACGCTTCTTTCCCCTCTCCATTTACATTTCTATCAGGATAAACACCGAAGACCAGCTTTGAGAAAATGGCATCGTCATGGAGGCTCTGGGCTTTGAGAATGTGTTTAAGGTCACCATGATGACCAAGCCGTCCTTTCAAGAGGATGAGAGGAGGAAGACATGTATGATAACTATGACCTGAGCTCATGGGTCAAGTCTAATGCTTGTCGGGCAGATGTGTAAAAAAATTCTCAGAAATTATTTTTTAATATACATTGTCTCAAAACCTTACTACATTAAAAGTAGAAACCAAAATAAAAATGAAAGTGAAAGTCCACATAGGATTATTATTATTTATTTATTTTTATTATTACTATTCAATGTTTATTACCCTATTTTAAAATAGAACATTATAATTTCAACAGCTACATATTAAGTAACATTATAATAACAACTACAATATAACAATAATAATAACAACTTTTCAACATTTTGGTAATGGAATTTCAGCAGAAAAATACCCCTGAACTAGCCAAACGGTTTGATGCACATATGAGTGATGTCACATTAATTATGTGATATTATTTCCATCAGTGTTCCACTACCAGGGATTAGTAACATACCTTTTGTACTATCACTTCTCAGGCCTGGGAATAATTTTGACCAGTTAATGTCTCAATATACAGTAAGTAAATTCAATAACTTAAATATTAATTAAGGTCCTGCTCCTGCTTTACAAACGGACAATGTTACAACCTCCCATGGACTTTCCAATAGTGCAAAATTGACATGAAAATGACATTAAAATAGTTAATCTGACATAAAAATGCTGTGTAGCTTGTATTGCTGATTAAGCGTCATTTCTCACACAAAGCCGTAATCTTTTATTTCTTCCAGTTTTCTGCCAGGCCAGTAGGTGAAAGTAATGCACCAGCTGTTTATAGATAATTAGATATTTATAATTATAATTATAAATTTAAAAGAAAAAGAAGAAGAAAACAATACTCTTGCAAAATGTCAATCCAGTGGTGTCTTGACATATGAGCGCAACATATACGGGTGAACAAACCAAGCCGGACCGAGCAGTTGGTGCAAAGAGGAACCGTAAATTAAGGTTAAGTGAGATTTAATGTCTATCGATTTCAAATTTGACTTTATTCACATAACCTTTCTAAATGTTTTGACTTGTTTTTATATGCAAAAAATATGATTGCAGTGTTGGAAATTGTCAATATTGGTAATATTCCTGGGCGGCTAAAGCGTGCTATTTGCGTTTACATTATTTCCTGTGGAAAAATGTATTTTGCAAGAAATTTCTTCACCTTAAGAACTCTGGGGCGACTTGAATTTGTATGCCGAGGTACCGCTGTGTTTAAAGTTTTTTGAGTGAACTTAAATAACGTAAAAAAGAAATCATTTTTAAAGTATGAATCGATTCTAATTTGTCCAACAAAAGACTGATCGAATTGCATAATGATTACATTTACACAGCTCTACTTTACAATGATGTTTAATGTGGCTACAGCTGGCCTTCTACATTATCATCCATTTTCACAGAAAGAAAATGCAATGTAGTAAATAGACAATGTTACAACCTCCCATGAAATGATAAGCTAATTGTACTCTCAAATAACAGTTTTCATATGCCTTTTCGATGCTTATATATACACACATGCACGCACACACACACACACACACACGCACACACACACTCCATAACAAACACGCAAACAACACCTATACTAGAGCATTTTTTTTCTTTTCTTCTTCCACCTGTTCTCTTCATGTAGAAAGGTGACACAATCCATCTGCAACAACAGCACCTGCAAGCCAGAATAACAAAAGACTTTACTGTAATTGTTCTCTAACAGGGAAAAATTAGTCAATCACAAAATGAGTCACACAAGGAATTCATCGCGTTGCCTTTGACAAGAGAACCAGTTCAGTTAGAAGTCATATGCACCCACGCTGTAAGTTATGGCATGTGTTATATCATCAGCAGCACTTTCTCTTCCCATAATCCCAAAGTCAAATGTCCGTTTCGTGATTGTCTATGCTTCTCATCACCAGGGGAAAACATCTTCTGTCATCCACACAGTAGCTTGCTGTGGTATTCCAGACGTTTTTATTGTTTCTTAACAGTCAATTGTTCAATAATTTCTTCTGACATAAGTCTCTTACATGGCGCTGCTACATATACTGTATATGTATATTAATAACTACATCCTTCAACCAGTTTGCATGTACTGTAAACACCATCAAATGAATCCTGTCTAAAGTCTCTACGTACTTTGTTTTTTATTCATTTTTTTTTTCATTGCAATTTTAATGCACTATAGTAGACAGCTAAATTCTAATACCATTGGCAATTTTGAACATAATCATTGACCTACTTTACAGTAACTCACTCACTCGCTATAGATTCATTGTCTATATTAGGGCAGCCTACAGTATATTAGGAGATACACCCTGCACAGGATGCCAATCTACCACTGAGCATGATCTCAACTTTTAAATCTCAAATTTGATCTCACCTGATTTGTTGAAATTATTGCTAAAATTATATTCAGGACCATTCAGCATGAAAAGATAAGAAAATTAGAAAGTGAGCAACTTAATAACCAATTTTAAAAAAATAAAACAACTAATTTTACCTTACAGCGCAGGGAAATTAGACTTTTTTCCCCGCATATACCAGTTAAGAACAGGGTGAAAGTATAGGGTCAGCCCGGGAAAAGCACACCTGGAGCAAATATGCTTTGCGTCTTGTTCAAGGGTTCACCCAGTGCTGGGTCTCGAACCCCCAACCTTCCCGTCAGTAACCCAGAGCCTTAACCAAATGAGCTGCCACTGCGCCTAAATAGGCCACTAAAAAAAATGGCAGGCAAATCAGGCATGACATTGCTATGAAAAGGAAGTAGTGAGATCTCACCCTTTATATTTTGCCACCGTGGTTGGATACGCCACCTCAGTCGGACCTTTGAGAACTGTGGGTTTCGTTTAATCTAGGAAGAAATGTGAACTTACTTCTTATGTAGTCAGTTATTAGATATATACCAATATTATATATATGAGCGGCCACAAATATGTATACACACATATGGGACTTCTGATGGTCACATGATAGCATTGATGATAGTGTGACTACTGACATCTTTAGAGGAGACATAATACTACACATTGCTGCCATAATTAAAGTCGAGTTTGAACGGTGTAGATGACAATTAACAATTTGAAGTGTGTATAGATTTTTGTGCCCCTCTGAATATATAGATATAGATATAGATATATAGATATATAGATAGAGTAAGGTTATTTCTTACAGACACACACCTTCTGAAGAAAGTACCGTTGCATGTTAGGATCAGTCAAATCCACGCTGCTGTTTATCTTTATCTGCATGTATATTCTTTTTCTAGGTCCCGACTCACTCTGGGATGCATTGGTGGACGTAAAAGGATCCATAGTAAAAGCAGTATTATCAGTATTGTCGGTAGCAGAATTAATACTACTAGTAGCTGTCTCAATGTTGTTAATATAAGTCCCAGTAGCAGCATTAATCCCATAAGTAGCTGTGTCAACGTTGTTAATATAAGTTCCAGTCTCAATCCCACTAGTAGCTGTGCCAAAGTTGTTAGTATAAGTTCCAGTCTCAATCCCACTAGTAGCTGTGCCAAAGTTGTTAGTATAAGTTCCAGTCTCAATCCCACTAGTAGCTGTGCCAAAGTTGTTAGTATAAGTTCCAGTCTCAATCCCACTAGTAGCTGTGTCGAAGTTGTTAGTATAAGTTCCAGTCTCAATCCCACTAGTAGCTGTGTCGAAGTTGTTAGTATAAGTTCCAGTCTCAATCCCACTAGTAGCTGTGTCGAAGTTGTTAGTATAAGTACCAGTAGCCGTATCAATCCCACCAGGAAATGGGTCAGAGATGTCAGAAGAATAATCACTATTAGCATTATCAGGGATTTCATAGAGGGAGGGATAGTCACATATTCCTGGAAACAAAAACAAGACCTTGGATTTACGAGAAATTGCATTACTTTAATGAAATATATATATATATATATATATATTATTAATAAATTGCTGTATTCAAACTCCAGCCATTCTTACCATTGACACAGGACGACATGCTTTGTGATAAGAAACTGGCCAACACTGTAAAACAATTTATTTAAACTTATATTGTGGTCTAAACTAATACATTTGCTTATCCATTACTTACAACAATCTTAACAATGGCAACATCTGTTTTATTTAATTTTGTTAAGTGTAAATGGATATTAAATGAATCTTTTTAATAAATGTTCTACTTTATATCATAGTTTACCTAATGAAACACCAAGACCCATTAGAGACATCTGTTAAACAGAGAAAAAGAACTGCCAGTTAAAGCAACAACAGCAAGATCATATTCATGTACACCTTTTTGTTATGTAATATATATTATCTTATATCTTATATTATAATATTATAATCTTATATATTATTATTATGTAAGATTATTATAAAGTTTTTACCTTGAACCCCAGAGATCACCAAGTTGTCTCTATGACAGTGTTAAACTCAGAGCTACTCAGCTCTTTGTGTTTTATTTGAAAACCAAATGCATGTTAACAGGAAATGCAAATATATTTTTTTAAATACTTAAGCACATGATGCACATCATGATGCAAATAACATATATGTCATACACACTTGCTTACTTCCGGGTCCTCGTGCCGGTCGCACTTTCAGAAAGCATAAAAGGAAACAAGATGGCGCTTCACATCCTCAGTCATTGAGTTAATTCATGCCTTCGCTATCGCTTCACCAACTATTTCATGAGTACTCACCTATTCAGATCGCTTCCTTGATTGAGTGTGTGTTGCCAGAACACGGGTTTATTTGTGTAGATTCTTGATCTTTGTATAAGAGAGTTCTAAGAGTAAACGTGTGGTTATCCTGCCTGCTCGCGCTGCTTCCGTGTTTGGGTTTACCGTCCACGCAACACAGGCTAACTGCTAAGGCTACTGTGTTCATCCCTCGGTTGCTCGTGACAGAATGACTGAGCCCAAAGCAGTAAACCCAGCGGAGTTTGCTCGCCTCTGCGCTGTGGTTGACTGGCATGCCGAGCTGATCAATGAGCTCCGTGGTAAAATCGTGTCTCTCTGAAAGGAGCTCCAAGACGTCGCGGTTTTGCGCCGCGAGGTGGCGGAGCTGCGGCAGGAAAACGTGACCCTCCGCGAGGCGGCTGTTCAGTCGGCTGTTGCCACGCCCCCCGCAGCGGTACCACCTGTAGTGGCTTATCACCCCTACTGGACACTATGAGAGTTTGGTCATCCCATTTGGACTCTGCAACGCTCCCGCAGCTTTCCAGCAGTTCATCAATGATGTTCTCCCGGACATGTTGGGAAAGTGGGTATTCGTCTACCTAGACGATATACTCCCCCCTCCCCACCCCCCCTCTGACATTTTCATTGCTTTACCAGATAAGTGGGATGGCACGGATGGGAAGTGCAGTGTGTTTTTAACAGCATTACATCTTGTGTTTGAGTTCAATTCCACCAAGTACTCCACAGACCGACTGCGCGTTGCACTTCTTGTCTCATTGCTATCTGGGCAGGCAGCTGAATGGGCCACGGTGGTTCTCAGGTCAGATTCAAACACAGCCTATTCATACGGAGAATTCACCTGCCAACTCAAACTGACCTTCGAACATCCTGCTGCTGAGGTGGAGACCGACAGTAAATTGTACCATCTGCGGCAGGGTGGGTCATCCGTGAGCCGCTACACAGCCGTACCCTTGTCGTGCAGACCACCTGGGGGGACGCCGCCCTCCGGATGGCTTACTACGAAGGTCTGGCTTCTCGCATCAAGGACGAGCTCGCCAGACGAGAGCTTCCAGCTACACTGGAGGGATTGGTTCAGCTCGCCCTCCGGATTGACCAGCGCCTGCTCGCTCGTCCGAACCCAGCCCCCCGAACCCTGCCGCCCATCACGCCCTTTTTTTCACATTCCATGCCCCGATCACCAGCTTTCACCACCACCAGTAGGGCGTCTGCCGGGTCTCCACCTCCCGCTGTGGTTGACACGGGAGCTGGGGAACCCATGCAACTAGGACGCGCCTCCTTGAACCCTGCAGAGTGAGAACGACGTTTCAGGGAGGGACTCTGCGCCTATTGTGAGTCAGCGGCACACCATAGAGCTATATGCCCTTCACACGCGGGAAACGATCAGGCCCGGTGAGTCAGGGGGGCAACTCACCGGGTCACCTCCATCTCACTGCCACCACACCCAGCATCTCACGTCTCATGGTTCAGGTACACCTCCAATTTGGCCACAGACGAGTCAAAATTTCCGCGTTCATCGACTCCGGGTCCGCCGGGATCTTTATTGACTCCTCCTATGCCAAGAGATTGGGGGTGGAGACTGAGGCGTTATCCCAGCCGGTTCAAGTGACATCCGTCGACGGTCGGCCCCTTTCCTCCAGCCCTATCACAACCCAGACTCGGCCCATCACCCTCACCATTGACCAACACCACAAGGAGATCCGCTTCCACCTCACCTCCATTTCCTCGTCACCCATCATCCTAGGATACCCCTGGTTATCCAGCTTGACCCTCTCATCTCCTGGTCTCAAAACCGGATCTTACAATGGGGCCCGACCTGCCGCAAACTCTGCCTACAGGCGCCGGCTGGGACGTGCTCTAGGGAGTCTGAGGCCCCCAATGTCGACACCAACTCCATCCCTTCAGCATATAGTGACCTGGCTGAGGTCTTTTGTAAAAGACGTGCTAACCACCTTCCTCCGCATCGCCCCTATGACCTGGCGATTGAGATCCAGCCAGGCTCCACTCCACCCCGCGGCCGTCTATACTCTCTCTCTTCCACCGAGATGCGGGCGATAGAGGAGTATGTGTCCTCTGCTCTCCGTCAGGGTACCATCCGACCCTCTTCCTCGCCCGCCGCAGCTTTCCAGCAGTTCATCAATGATGTTCTCCGGGACATGTTGGGAAAGTGGGTATTCGTCTACCTACACGATATACTCATCTACTCCTGTACCGCCGAAGAACACATCCGACACGTCAGGGCAGTTCTTAAGAGATTGCTCGCCCACCGACTGTACTGTAAGCTGGAGAAGTGCGCTTTTCACAAGCACTCCACCACGTTCCTGGGTTTTGTCATCTCATCCCAGGGTGTGGCCAAGGACCCGCAGAAACTGGAAGCTGTACATCATTGGCCCCTACCCAAGACTCTCAGGCAGCTTCAACGGTTTCTCGGGTTTGCAAACTTCTATCGTCGCTTTATCCGGTTCTACAGCACAGTCGCAGAACCCCTGACCGCATTGCCTCCCCCCTCATCTCGTCCCTTCCAACTCGACTCCACGGCCATCAACGCCTTCTCCAAACTCTGCCATCCATTCACCACCGCTCCAATTCTCCTCCATCCAGACCAACCATTCGTTGTGGAGGTGGACGCCTCAGAGGTGGGCGCTGGGGCGGTTCTCTCCCAGCAGGGTCCAGAACAGAAACTACACCCTTGTAGTTTCTTCTCCAAAAAATTTAACCCCACTCAGCAGCAATACAGGGTGGGGGACCGCAAGCTGCTGGCCATAAAGTGGGCATTGGAAGAATGGCGACACTTGCTCCAGGGTGCCAGAGAACCATTTATCGTCTGGACCGACCACCAAAACCTCAGCTCCATCAAGACACTTAAACAACTCAACCCCAGGCAGGCGCGATGGCCTCTCTTTTTCGGGCATTTCAATTTCCATCTATCCTACCGTCCGGGGTCAAAAAACACCAAAGCCGATGCCCTCTCCCGACAACATGAGGGGGATGTTCCCCGGGCGGACCCCGGGCCTGTCCTGTCACCCTCTAAGATCATCGCGCCGGTATCCGAAGGGAAGAGCGTCATCATGACGATAATAGATCGGTTCTCCAAAGCTGTGCACCTGGTGGCCCTTCCCGGACTTCCGTCAGCCAAAGTGACAGCCAAGCTAATTTTAGAGCACGTAGTCCGTCTGCATGTGTTCCCAAAGGACATCATCTCGGACAGGGGGCCCCAGTTCACTGAATGGTTCTGGAAGACCTTCTGCCATCTGATCAATTCTACCTGCAGTCTCTCCTCAGGCTATCACCCCCAAACAAATGGTCAGACGGAACGGGCCAACCAACAACTGGAGCGCTACCTGAGGTGCTTTGTTGCCGACCGTCAGTGCTCCTGGGCTCGCTATCTCATTTGGACGGAGCTCTCCCACAACCTCCATGTCTCCTCTGCCATGAAGCTGAGTCCATTTGAGGTATGGCAGGGTTTCCAACCTCCGATGTTCGAACATCAAGAACCGGAGGTCGAAGTACCCTCAGCCCAACAGTTGGTCCGAAGGTGTCGGCGGTCCTGGACTCAAGCCAAGGAGGCCATTCAACATGCCAATACCCTCTACACCTCACAACATCGTCGTCGGCACCCTCCGGGACGATTGTACCACACAGGTGACAAGGTATGGCTCTCCACCAAAAATCTAAACCTTCATACAGAGTCCAAAAAACTCTCCCCTAGATTCATCGGTCCATATCGCATCACCCTCCGTGTCAACCCTGTCACCTATTGGCTCCAGCTGCCTGTGGCGCTCCGGATTCACCCAGTATTCCACACCTCTCAGCTCAAACCCTTCATCACGTCACCAGCGCTTTCAGAAAGCATAAAAGGAAACAAGATGGCGCTTCACATCGCTCAGTCATTGAGTGCATTCATGCCTTCGCTATCGCTTCACCAACTATTTCGTGAGTACTCACCTATTCAGATAACGCATGGTTATCCTGCCTCCTCGCGCTGCTTCTACGTTTGGGTTTACCGTCCATGCAACACGGGCTAACTGCTAAGGCTACAGTGTTCATCCCTCAGTTGCTCGTGACAATATACTATTTAATCAATTGTGTATGCTATTTACACACTGCTTGGCCAAAAAAAAAAAGATTATCACTTAATTCAGTTGCTTAGGTCTAGGCTCAGTAATGTTATGTGGCAATAAAATGAAGTCAGCTGACAACCTGAATGTACTGAATGACCCGATTATGGAGGTTTTCTAAAAAAAAAGGTTTTCACACATGAATTGCCCACCAATTCAGGGGTGATACCCCTACCACCACCTTGTTTCACTGATGCTTCACAACATGTGTATGAAACATTGTTCATTGATTCATTGCAAAATGTAAACAACACTTCATGTGCTGTATAGGGAAAAAATCAGTATCATCACGCACTGGCAAATTTCGATATGGTCAACATGTGCAGCCACCCGGGAAGGCACCTTGCAGGGAGCACAGCAGGGATCACCGGAAAAAAGTGGACATCACCTCAAGTGGGGGACTGGAAACATAATGTTGTCGCTCAATGTGATTAGTGTTGCATACAAATATCAGTTGCACTACAAAAGGCTACCACAATTCATTCAGAATACTGTGAATATACACAGTACTGCACTGCATAGTTTTACTCTACTCTGCTCCACTCTATACTATACTACAGTATATTATATAATGAACATTGGTAAAGTGAGATACATTTGGAAATCCTGTATTCTTTGTCACTTTTGATGCTTTCATAAAACTTAGGTTGTCTTTCATATGATTGGAAAAATACCAAAGACAAGTGAAATGATGCCTTTTCAAGCCTACATTTACCAAATCTTAAATCTTTTTAGATGAAACTGTTATAGTGGGACACCTTTTTTTTGGCAAAGTTTTGTCTTTGGTCTACAATAAAAAATATGAGAAGTTTTCTCAGGAACATTTGATTGTGCTGAATACCAGAAAACAGTTCTCCCTTTATTTCTCTATATAATCCCAAGCTACACTAATGCACTTGTTTCACTAGTGCTTGGATGCCACAAAGGTAGAAAGTTTTCTCAGTACACCAGAGCCATAGTCTGGCTTCATGTATGAAAAACTGGCCTCCAAGGAACTCCTTTAATGGCCTAAACATGTGGAAATGGCCTGGAGGGAGATCAGGGCCCAGTTTGACTTTGTATATACGCTACTCACAATAGGTTAGGGATATTGTGAGAGACTTAGTGGATGTCATACATACAGTGATTGTTTCACAAACCTTCTGGCAGGCAGTCAAATGTTGTTCGTGAACTTGGTGTGTCTCAAAGTGTCATCAGTAGACTTGCATCAAGACATAGAACTACTGGCAGAGTTTATGATGGACCCAGGAGTGGAGCCCCACGAGTGACAGACAACGATGACCAGTACCTAAGGACCTATCCACTCAGACATCGTTATGCAACGGCCACACAGCTGCAGGCCAGTTTACGAGATGTGAAGGGTACTAGGGTTTCCAGACAAACCATTTGCAACCGACTCCACCGCTTTGGCTTGAATGCCAGACGACCGTTGCAGGAGACGTCACTGACTCCAAGACACCGTCGTGAGCATTTGCAGTAGGCACAAGACCATGTGACCTGGACAATGCAGCAGTGGTCTACCGTCATGTTCACTGATGAGTGTCGGGTCACCATTGCTGAGCAATATGCTGAGGTCAACATGGTCCTTAATGGTCCATAATCAACAATTATAGGTTTGCTTTGGTAGAGGAGGTGCAACAGTCAGGCATCACCAGTCAGCGCAAAACAGATTTGGTTATTGTAAATGGCCCAGTCACTGCATGTTCTTACCTCATAGACATCACAAAACCCATCATCATCCCCCAATTTCACCAGCACATCCCTCAACTTTCTGTTCATGAATTGTCACAGCTCGACTTCAGGAAGTTGGAGTGCCTCATATGGTATGGCGATCAATGTCTCCTGCCCTGAACCCACGTCTGGGGCCAGTTGAAGCAGAGACTGGATGATTGTACCCCACCCCCCATGTGACCTGGCAGAACTGCGTGTAGCACTTGTGGAAGAGTGGAACGCATTGCCTCAGAACAACATCATGAGGCTAGTGAGGAGCATGAGACGGCGCTGTCAAGCTGTCATTGCGGCAAATGGTGGAAACACCCACTACTGACATTGTCAAGTTTTGTTATTTGGGTCTATCCTTGTTATTGTCTAAATTTTTGGAGTAATAAATATCAAACTAATGAAAATGGTGTTTCTTCTCATACATTATTAGTAATATCAAAGGGAACTTTTACTTATTTCATTAAAGTTCAGAGCAAATAGGAAAAGCACTCATGTAAATAACAATATCCTTAACTTATTGTGATTAGTGTAAATGGCAAGGGTAAAATACTTCACCCTGAATATGATCTGACCATATTTCATTGACTATACTGTGTCCACTATCAAGTAGCCTACCTGTAGTTGTTTGATTTAAGGCTTCATGGTTAGCATGCTAGCTGGATATGATGTTGGTAACTAAAATACTGTATGTCTGTTATGCCAAAATGTTTTTTTTTTTTTTGGTTTCTTTGGCAGGTGCTGAAAAGGAGTTCACCAAGGGCACCATACACACTGAAAGGGAGTTCACCCAGGGCACCATACACACTAGAACCTCCACTGTCGTCATGTTTTACTCCCTGTGTAAATGAAATGCAAATGAAATCCATAAATAATGCTTGATGCTAGCTGAGCAGTTTACTGGTCATACAGTGGGGTTTGACTTGAATTTGAGTCATGGTACCTTGCAAAAAGGAATATATTTCAGTTTAGGAAAGGCCACACATTATAATGAAGCCCTCCGGATTTACACTCATTTAAATTATAACGACTTACAACAGACGGTGAGTATAAGTGGTACATCATAAGCCACATCCCTCTCATTTTAAATTGCTGCTGTAAACCTTATTTTGAATGATATATGCACCACTGTAGGGAAAACAGTCAGCCAAGAGGAAATACGTTCACACAGCATTGTGCCAACAAGAATTACTGAAAGGGAAAGAAACCCCATATGGTTTAAACTATATATATTCAATATGTTTCATTCATTCACTCACTCACTCATCCATCTAATACTCTTTAATACATTAGGTTATAAGGTTACTATCTCAGTACCATTAATCAAACACTATTGGAAAGATTTGTTTTTTCTTTTTAGATTAACCCAAATATTTAAGACACAATAAAGAAAGATATAAAAAAAAAACTTAGTTAGTTAGATTGCATAAAGGAGGGCATTTTTGGGCAACATCACCTGAACCACACCTTCTTTTTTTTATTTTTTTTTAAATAACTGTTTTAAGTGTCACCTGTCATGCATAATTCCACAACAGACATGGATTATGAATGTGTAATATTATAAATGACTACGTTTACAAAAGCTTTATATAGCCCATATGAACTAATGGTGAAACAGTTATCACAGCCCTCACACAGCTCAAGTTCCATATTCAGCTTTATTCTTTACCTCATAAACTCTGATGAACAGTAACATGTCCTCATAATAACCTCAATAACCTGATGTACTCATGACAAGCTGTGAATTTGTGCACCTATGACATAATTTGTGAGTGCCTTCCTGCCTGTGGAGCAAAAAAAGCTTGCTTTTTGTTACGTAAAGTAAATTTCGTCCCATTTGACAATTGTAATGATTTAATAACATTTTTATGAAATCTTTAAAAAACATTATAACATGTTTAATATTTAACCTGTTCTGAGTGCTTTTCTTGAACAAATTGATGCAAAACAAATTAAGAAAATATTGTTGTGACATATGTGAGATAAGACCTTTAATCCTTAATTTGTCAGGGAAAAATGACATGCGACATCTTTCAAAATGTGTTCCATGAAGTCTATTCCATGGTCTGCTCCATAATAAATCCCCCATAATTCCCTTAAAGGAGAAATGGGACTGAACTTTTCTGGATTATTTGTAGTAGCAACCAACTTGGTGGTTGTTGTTGTTGTTGTTGTTAACACATTCATTCACATGAAAACAGACATTTGTCCACATTTGCTGTCCACCATGTGTGTTGTATAGTGCTCAGTTCTTAGAATTAGCCAAATCTAGCATTTGGGTTAAATTTGCATTACTCAAATACATCCAGAGGTGGACTTGTGTTTTGGGATACTGGATACTGGATATTTTCCTGGTGGGTCAGCACACCCTGGGTGCACCTTGGGGTTGATAAAGTTTAATTTCGAGTTGTAATCCTCTAGTTTATGAACTGTTACAAGCTCCTCCTATGTAATTTTGGGCTGATCCCTCACTTCTCCTTACCCCAGTCTTGCATGGAGCTCCAGACTGACGACGATTGATGGCTATTTTGTATTTCAAAATATCAGTTACCTCCTTCTCACCAATCTTCTTGCTGATATCCTTTGACAGGATGTCTTGCTTATGGTGATGAGTTTTGAATGGCTGATAGAGAGTCTGTGAACAGGTCTCTTTACATGTAATAAGTTGCTGTTAGGAGCACCTTCTTAAGTCAATAAGTGTACCATATGAGCACATAACCAGTCTATACGAGTCAGGATTATTGTGGTAGGGGATCAAATATATATTTTATTTACTGAAATCCAACTCAATTTATAACATTTATATAATGTTTTCTGTCATGTCGCTGCACGAGGAGGCGGACGCAGATGCAGGTTATTTTTTAGCAATGTTTTCTTTTTTCTTTTTCAGCAATAAACAAACGTTCACACAAAACAAAATGATAAGGGTGACTCCCCAGGCTGGGTCTGCAGGTGGGCAAACAAAAAACAACCACAAAATAAATCAACAAATCAATAGAAGGATTTAAACTGAAGAAGGCTGAAAAACTCTCACCTTGACCTTGACGACGGTCTGTCCACGCAAACGTGGCCCGGGCCTGCAGACCCTGTTCAGTCTTGGGGGACAAAGGCACAAGTATGTTGCAGTCTCACACACATAACACAGAAGGTGCACAACAGAGAACGGATGAATGCTACGGGTTCAGCCGGAATAAATAGGGGAAGACACAAGTGAATTTAATTTAGTGTTCAAGTGAAAACAAGTATACACGTAGACACACTAGGGATAGACAAAGCGTCGGCTCAGTAATCCGGCAAACTAGATCTTATTCCCCGGGACTGTGGTGGCACAGGTGTGACCCTGGCATCGCGGTGGCAGGCAATCCGGCCGTGCCTGATGGAAATCAGCAATAAGATCCTGGTTCAAGATGTCTCAGGCCAGGACCCAGCTCTGTTCCTCTGGGCAGTACCCTTCCCAATCCACTAGATATTGGAGGGAACCCTCTCTCCTCCGGGAGTCTAGAAGTTCCTTGACTCTGAACACTGGCCTGAAAAGGGAAAGACAGGGTTAATGCACAAGTGATTAGGAAGTTGTAATGGAGAAGGGACCTAGGTATCTATGGGTGAGTTTAAGGCAGGGGAAATTAAGGTGAAGGTCCCGTGTCGAGAGCCATACCCTATCGCCTACCTGGAGTGTATGACTTTTCCTTCGCCATCTATCGGCAAAATTTTTAAAGTGACAAACTACTTGGGAGATCTTCTGTGCGCATCCTCCCATACTTTTTCCGCTCTTTGTAATCACCAATCCACCATGAGTACATCGGTGGGAGTGGCATCCCACGGACAGAGCGGTGGCTGATGCCCAAGCACACACTGAAATGGCGTTAGGCCGGTTGCGGAGTGACATAATGAATTTTGAGCATATTCCACCCAGATTAAACAGTCTGCCCATTCATGTTGTCGACTGCTACAGTATGCCCGGAGATATTTCGCAAGTTCTTGGACAGTCCACTCTGCCTTCCCATTAGACTGGGGGTGATAGCCCGACGTTAGACTAACAGTGGTCCCCAACCTCTGAAAGAAAGCTTTCTAGACTCTGGCGATAAATTGGGGACCATGATCAGAAACAATATCTTCCGGAATGCTGTAGCAACAAAACACTGTTGTGAATACGGTTTCTTCTACCTGGAAGGCTGACAGGAGAGAGCTAAACGGGATGAATCGACATCCCTTGGAAAAGTGATCTACTACTACAAGGATTGTCGTGTACCCTTTTAACACTGACAGATCTGTTACAAAATCCACAGCAATGTGTGACCACGGTCTGTTTGGTGTTGGGAGGAGCATTATTTTCCCAACGGGCAAACAGCGAGGCCTTTTTGTCGCCGCACAGATAGTGCAAGATAAAACGACTGTTCTCATGGTTTCCCGCATGTTCGGCCACCAGAACTTCCGTTCCAGAACCTTAAACGTGCGTGCTACGCCGGGGTGTCCAGATGCTAAACTTGTGTGTGCTTGTATCGTCACTCGTTCGCGAAGTGGCTCCGGCACGTAGGTTCAATTCGGAGGGAAGCTCCTAGGCGCAGGATGGGACCGCACCATTTGGGCTATCTCCGAATCGATGTCCCATACGATCAAAGCCACTACGAGTGACGAGGGCAGAATGGGTTCTGGTTCAAAAATTTGCTCCCTTGCGGGATAGCATGGCGACAAAGCATCCGCTTTTTTATTCTTTGTGCCGGGGCGATATGCGATGTTAAACCGGAACAGCATCCACCCAGCTTGACGAGGGTTTAATCTTTTCACTTGTACAGTGAATGGATGTTTAGCTCCCTCCAACCAGTGCCGCCACTCCTCTAACGCCGCTTTAACTGTTAGCAGCTCTCGGTTGCCGATATCATAGTTACGTTCGGCAGGTGTTAATTTACGTGAAAAGAAGCCACAGGGGTGGAGTTTTTCTGGATTGCCTTGGCATTGTGACAGCACCTCTCCTACCCCTACCTCTGACACATCTCAGATCTGCAATCTCCCTCTGTGGAATTCGCATTTCTCTGCCTTTGCATAGAGCCCGTGTTTGCGCAGACGATGAAGGACGGCAGATACATGATGGATGTGCTTGGCATATGCCCATGAGTATACCAGGATATACTATAATGAAATGGTTCAACATATCCCTGAACGCGTCATTCATGAACCCCTGAAACACCGCAGGTGTGTTTACCAGTCCATACGCCATCACATTGTATTGATAGTGCCCTGATGTCGTTCTAAACGCAGTCTTCCATTAATAGACTTTTCGCACACAAACGAAATTATAAGCGCTGTGGAGGTCGGGTTTTGTGTAGATGGAGGCGCCTCGGGGTTGGTCGATAGCAGCCGGCACCAGCAGTAGGGGGTGCTTGTATTTTATTGTAACTGCATTGAGATCATGGTAATCAATACAGGGGCGTAGCCCCCCGCCTTTCTTTACGATAAAAAAGAAACCTGCCGTAGCAGGAGACGTTGACCTGCTGATGAGCCCCTGCCATAGAGCCTTATTCACATATTCCTCCATGGCCTGGGTGTCCTCCACGGACAATGGATAAATGCGCGAGCTAGGCGGTATTTTCCCCGTCAAGAGCTCTATCGCGCAGTCCCACGGCTGGTGAGGGGGAAGTCGTGCATCTGCTCTACTAAACAAGTCTCTAAAATGCACATACTCTGATGGTACACTAATAAATACTTGGGCACTTGGACTTTCAATTGATGTTGTTTGGACCGTCAATGTCGACGGTGTACATGTTTTGGTGCATCCAGGTGCCCAGGATATGATGTGAGAATTAGATAATCAAAATTAGGATTGTGGGAGCTGATCCAGGGTAGACCCAGCACAACGGACTGATCAGACTAAGGGAGCACAATTTTTTTTTTATTTAATTAATGGAGGAGATCAAATTTCCACTCGACCCGGAATCTATGAGAGGGAAAACAAACAAAGAGTGATTATGATAAGAAATTTGTGCCTGTAAACAAAAAGAATGGTGAATATGAGGTGGTGTGTGAGGCGGTACTTTGAGTAACAGGTGGACAGGTGCTGATTCTGTGTTTGTTCCCCCACAGTACAGGCATAACCCCAATGTCATCGGCCGTTGTCTCTCCTGTGCCGTAAGGCGGGAAGCATTCACGTCCATCGGTTCTGGATGAGTTCCTTCATGCAGTTTTACCGAGGGGATGCTGAGGCTGTCGCGGCAGCTGAACTTCGGACATTTCACAGAGGTTTTTGAGGGAAGGTGACTTTGCTGACCATGGAGGTGCTGATCCAGCTTGATAGCCAGTTTGATGCATGCGTCGAGAGACTTGCCAGTATCCCGGCAGCGAGTTCTAGTTGGACTTCTGGTTGAAGTCTGTCTCGAAATCTGGCTAACAAGCTACAGTCACACCAGCCACTCTCCACAGCCAACACTCGAAATTTAACCGCATAGTCTGCGACTGTGGAGTTTCCTTGTCACAGCCTCAGCAATTGTTGTTCCCCCGACTTCCCGTGATCAGGATGATCAAATACTGCGCGGAAGGATTTGATGAACCGATCGTAGTTGGACGTGGCGATCTAGCTAACAAGCTACAGTCACACCAGCCACTCTCCGCGGCCAACACTCGAAATTTAACCACATAGCCTGCGACTGTGGAGTTTCATTGTCGCAGTCTTAGCAGTTGTTCCCCCACTTCCCATGATCAGGATGATCAAATACTGTGTGGAAGGATTTGATGAACCGATCGTAGTTGGACGTGGCAATCACTACACTCCAAACTGCTGTCGCCCAGTCCGTTGCAGACCCGGTGAGCTGTTGAGTGACAAAGCTGATCTTTTGCCGCTCTGTCATTTCCGGGTAGTCTGCAAGGAACAGCTTATGGGCCAGGAGGAATCGTTTGCACCCCTCCGGATTACCTGCATATCTTTCCGCAGGGGTGGGGCGTGGTGGTGAGGGTGCAGAGTGCTGGCGTGGAGAGAAGGATGGAGACCGGACAGTCACGAGCTGACTCACACTATGGGCCAAGTCATTCACCGCTCGTGCCAGGCTGTCGATCTCATGTTGTTGGCCTCGGAGATACTCGAACATCAAGGAGTCATCCACTGGGTTCCTGCTGCATCCGTTCTTCTGTCATGCAGGTTGCTTTTTATCAATGTTTTCTTTTTTCTTTTTCAGCAATAAACAATAGTCCAAAACAAAATGATAAGGGTGACTCCCCAGGCTGGATCTGCAGGTGGGCAAACAAAAACAACCACAAAATAAATCAACAAATCAATAGAAGCATTTAAACTGAAGAAGGCTGAGAAACTCTCAGCCTTGACCTTGACCTTGACGACGGTCTGTCCACGCAAATGTGGCCCAGGCCTGCAGACACTGTTCAGTCCTGGGGGAACAAAGGCAAAAGTATGTTGCAGTCTCACACACATAACACAGAAGGTGCACAACAGAGAACGGACGAAGTGCTATGGGTTCGGCCGTGAACTTAATTTAGTGTTAAAGTGAAAACAAGTATACACGTAGATACACTAGGGGGAGACAAAGTGTCGGCTCAGTAATCCGGCGAACCAGATCTTATTCCCCCGGACTGCGGTGGCACAGGTGTGACAGAATCCTTTAAAATATCCCTATGGTAAAAATTACAAACCCTTTTCTTTGTAAGTGGCAAACTTTTAAAATCAACAGGGTATCAAATAATTATTTTCCCCACTGAAAGTTAGCCAGAGAGTTCTCTGACAGGCAGACATGTATTAGAAATAACAATATAATTGATTAAATTAAAGCTGAACATCTTATTTAAAGCTTTAATCATTTAAATATTTAAAAATTTGGGTACTTATGCTAGTCTGTGAATTAAACTCTTGAAGGTGGTGATGAGACAATCATCATCTCCCAAGGTGGAAATCAGACATGTAGCCATAATTAATGATGACACATTGGTGATCTTGCCACTTTTAAAGACAATTTTAGGTGCTGTGAGAACATTTAGCCAATTGCTTCATCTCTTGATGGTCACTGTGATCACACAAATTGGAGGACAATGGAGGAAGAGCAGAGTGAGAACAATGCACAATGAGATGCGCACCAATCAGCCACCATGATTCTGCATCAAACATGTAGTCAGGAATCCCTCATAGCATAAGCAAATGTGAGAGCAAATGTGGTTTCCACCAATTCGGGAAACTGAAAACTGTCTGCCTACTCAGGAATCAAACAATGACTGAGCTATTTGGGGATAATCCTCAATCCATGGGTGACACTAATTACACATGCAAAGGTTTGAGCAAAGCCCTTCGACAGTTGACGGTGCAGCAAATGAGTGCACAGCTGCAGTACCATCAGGGAGGATTTATCACTGTCCAGCTGTTACTGATTGTGCTAGAAATTAAACAGAAAGAGCAGCTAATTGGGCTTTAGCAATGTTAGCTTTATAACCATGTGCAATCAAAAAGCTGCAATTATAATAATTTAGAGTGATTATCACATACAATCTGTCATCTTGCCTATGCATAATTGGTTGCAGATATGGAAAACCGGTTGAGAAGGAGGAGGAGGAGGAGAAGAAGACAACTTCTGTGAGTTTCCTTGGAAGGAATGTTTCAAAATCTCAACAAGCTGCCCTGCCGTGCCTGGCGAGACAAGTCCAAACCTAGAGTCAGGCGCTGAGGCCCTGGAAGTTGGGGCATGTTCCATAAACTGCTTCTATGAATCATCCTGGTCTAATTAAGCACTGTGCACAAAACAGTTATCATGATCAGCATGCAGCTTTTCCATTTCAACAGATAAAAAAAACATCTGAGAAACAGTGACAATACCATCTAAATGAGTCTGAAATGGACCAGTTCCAATAACTCTGGATTGATTAAAAAGAGCTAAAGCACTTTCTTTTTAGACAAGTACACTTTTGCCTTGAAGAGAATTAGGGGAATCTTTTGAGAATTAGAGACTACTCACCAATTTGTTGTCTGAAGATAGGTGCATTTGTATAATTAGCGCATTCCTGTTCAAGTTTTTTTCTGTCTCAAGTTATATCTTTAGACAAAAAAGATTTAGACAAAACTTAGTCTAAAAAGACCATCCATAGTGTGTGAAGGCTGGAATTGGTTACTGGAGTTAGTTACTGATTGGAAGGTCGGCGGTTTAAGCCCCAGCTCCTCCAGGTTGCTGCCGTTGGACCCTGTTTGCTCTAGGGCCACTGTACACTTTCTGACCCTGCGCTCTGACCTCAGTCTATTAATAAAAAGATGGGATATAAAGAATTTTACTGTGCAGTAACGTATATGTGATAAATAAAGGCTAAAGGCAGAACTTGTGAATTTTTCTGGAAATCCACCAAAATACTACAGATGCCCAGTAATCCATGGGTAACGGTGCAGATCCATGGGTAACGGATAAAGGGAGATGGTTTATTGTGTGCACACAATGATAGCCTGGGCTGCTAGTCTAAGCACAACTTGTAAAGGAACAGAATTTACACCACTGATGCTGAGGTGTCCATACAAGAGTCCTGTACAGAAAAACCATACGAATGTCAAGCTGGGAAAATGTAACCAAGGACATACTGTAGATACCCATATAAGCAAATGGAAACTGGAACATTTATAAAAAAAATTACATTAACATGAACTATTCTTGAATTAGTTATGTTTATTTTAGCTGGGATGGGCAAAAGCAATTTATTAACTGTTCATCATCAATATTTGGATGATTGAAATCAATAGGAAGTACTGATGAAATATTCGGGTCAATGGCTCTTCCATTGAATTCCACTGTGTTTTGCCCTTTACAAATGGACGTATCTGCACCACAGTATGCTGGCGTAGTGATTAGCTCTGTGGCCTCACACCTCCAGGGTCATGGGGTTTATTCCCACCTCAGTTCTGTGTGCATGGAGTTTGCATGTTCTTCCTGTGCTTGGTGGGTTTTCTCTGGGTACCTCAGTTTCCTTAGACAATCCAAAGATGAGCAGTAAGCATTTGTAAATGTTCCTTAGTCAGTGCTTATATACCCTGCATTGGACTGGCACCGTGTTTGGAGTGTACATCGAGTACCTGAGTCCATGCGCAAGCGACCCTGTACAGGATATGCGGTATAATGAATAAATGAAAGGTATCTGCACTCCTCCACTGAACCCTCCTTTTACACATACTCATTCACACACTACAGTAAATGAACAGGTGATTCCAGATTTTATTGGGCCCCTATGTAAAACATTCCAGCATTCATCACCATTATCTTATAAATAATAAATAGGTTTGTCAGCCCTGGGTTGCCTATTGACAAGCAGCACCTTTACCTGCCTGTCTTTGGACTGTGGGAGGAAACCTGGCCACGCAGAGGAAATCCAACAAGCACAGTGCGATCATGCAAACTCCATTTACATTAAACCCTCGACCCTGGAGGTGACCGGCGCAAAGTGCTAACCGCTATGTCACCACACCAACAAACAGCTCAAATAATTAACTGCAATAAGATGAAACAGCTCCTTGTGTTAACTCAATAAACAACCATTTCTGGACTTATTCTGGACTCTGGACTTTATTATGTATGATGTATAATCATCTTAAAGGCACATTAAGTAACATTTTTATGGCCCTTTTTATGGCATTTTTTTTTACCATCCTAAAGTATTCTTTAACTCAGACAGAGCTCTTCATAAAAAAAAGAGTTTGCAAGACCTAAAACTAATTTAAGATGCACTTTAAATGATTTGTCTGCTTTCTTTTTATTGTTTCTCAACATTAGAATTAAAAAATGTTATATTAACGGAATAATAAAAATTTCAATAGGTCTGCACATTTTTGGTCTTAGTCGTAACCTGAGTCCTCCTGTATTGTTACTGGACCCCATAATTCTACTTGTGCAATGAAAAAATATGTATTGTTATGGGTGTATGAGGTAATATCATGGAAAGACATAACAGGAAAAGGATAAAAAGTGGTACGTAAAGAAGTTTTGTTCTGGCGTTAATTTGCATAAAATATGCAGTGTAAAAAAAACAGTCAGCCAGGTGGAAATAACTTCCTACAGCAATGTCCAAAAGGGAACTACTGACCCCTACTGAGTTCTAGCGATACACACTTAGTATGTGTTTGATCTATTTAGAACATCTTGTATCTACAATCATTCGACCACTTAGGTGAACTCTAACGACAGAGAGGTAAGAGAGGAGGACACTGTCTAAAGTACGTCCCATTTATTCTGAGGCGTACCTTCAGTGGCACATTCAAACAACCATGATGCACCAAAGAGCACCACAGAGTAACATTTCTGCCTGTGGTCATCAGACTACTGTATATAACTTTTCTTTCTGGGTGTTATACACTAGGAATATCAAACCAGAATCACAATATGGACTTTCATGCCACATTTATATATCGTCAATATTTTGGTCAATTTATTTTCAATAGTTTTTTTTTTTCTCAGTGCAATAATCTAATGATTCTTATCAGATTGCATTTTGAGCAACTGCAGCTTAGCAGTTTCTCTGAGGAGATCAATAAGGTATTTAGATTTTTTATAAATTGAATTACTGACTGTAATCTGTTCAGCATAAGAGGCCCTGCTCTGAACAGATATTATTTAGGAGATACAGTACTGTACCTTGTTCTGAGCACAGCACTGATGCTGACAAGGAAGTCTGAGTAATTCATATGCTATGAGTGTATAAATCTCAGCAACTTTATCTATCCTTATATCAGTGTCGGATTCTGCATACAGGACCTCTCTGGCCAGAATGTTTCCTGCTGAGGGAGTTTCTCAACATGACAAAAAGTGACAACAAGCACTGGTTCTAGTACTGCCACCCCATTTTTTTTTTTTTTCAGATTAATGCTGCCATAATGGCCTGTTGCTATGCAACTTGTGTTGCCAAATGTTCATGCAGTAGCATTTTTCTCCCAGAGAAAGTAAAAGAAGTATATAAGAAGAAGCGAACACTTTTATAAGGATGACTACAGCAGGGGGCAGAGCTCTCTCTGACAGACACCCACAGAGTTATAGACGAGCCTGCTGTCATAACTCATCCTGCTGGAGTCCCTCTTTGCCCACTGCAGAAAAAGTACAGTACATTCAATTTAAATGTACTTTACATGATCGTGAGCATAACTAATTTTGTACAGTAAATTATTAAAAGTGCTCTACTAATAGAAATTAACAAACTACATTTTATTTGCTCATTGGATCATGTGATTTTTCCCAACATAAGGAAAGGGAGGGCAAATCATTAGTCAATATTTATGGCATATTGACTAATGATATGCCATATGCCACATTATCCACTTCTTAAAAGTTGATTTAAATTAATAGAAAAAGTATGTTGAAAATAATTAAATCTGATTAAATTAAATAAAAAATTGGGCAAAGTCTATCCAAACATCCGCCCTGCTATGAAACGATCAATGTGACATGGTGAAATTTTTTAATTAATACTTCACTATGACAGTATGGACATGTTAAACTTGACAACATCAAACTACAAACACAATATGATGAAAATTAAGCAATATAAGTGTAACCACACAATGTATTTTTAATGTATATAACACTTAATGTATAATAATTGTACTGATGTGTGTCTAAATGTTTGATCATTTATAATAAAACCTTAGAATTTCATTATTTTAACATATGTTAGTGATATCAGGATGATTCTGATGAGGACACCAAAGACACCTGATATTAACTTATACTGTATAAACCAGTTAGTTCTGACCGAGCAATCTGATTAGACGAGAGGACTTGTGGGTTTAACTAGATGTATCGCTCCATGTCCCAGGTGTTCTACATTCGTTAATTACGCTGTCGGTCGCAGCATGGGTGAAAGTTGGTCGGTACAGTCCAACATATTGAGGAGAGAGCAGCTTCCTGTTGAAAACCACATTGAAAACCCACCTTAAATCATTAATAATTGCTTATAAGTCGTTTCAGTAAAATAAGTTACTAATAAGCTACTTGTTCAATGTAATAAACACCAGCACCACTAGATATTAATTAGAAAAACTGAATATGTTTACTGGGATTTTTTCATGCTTTCAGAGCTAAAATTACAGAAGTCATTTTTAAGAAAACTTTATCTTTCTGCTACTTTATCTACTTTTTTTGATTTCTCATCTGCGATTCACTCTCCGATTACTAAACAGGGGGTGTATTTGGCTGACGATGAAAGAAATACAACTTTTACGCTAAGTTGTACTTGTTTCATTGTCAGCAAAATACACAAGGCGTAATATGCTTAAACTTCTAACATTTAATTTCTTTGTATTAATACGTTTCTGCTGTTCAGAAAGACGTACGTGAAAGATGTACGTGGGCTTTAACCTGAAATAATAGTATCACTTATAAAGGCTGCACGGCACGGTCACCCTGGTGGGTTTCCTCCGGGTTCTCTGGTTTCCTCCCACAGTTCAAAGCCATGCAGATTATGCTAATTGGCATTCCCAAATTGCCTACAGTGAGAGAATGTTGACTTAAGGTCCTACCACGGTCGTACAAACTGTTTTCCTGTCGACAACGTGTGCTAAAGCTAGTAATAAATAATTTCATGTCTAATTAGTAATGTTTGTACTATATAAGCCGCACAATTTGGACTGTTAACAGTAACATCTGGTGGCTAACGAGACATGAAAAAACACAGTTGTGTTTATGTGGAATGGTTTTATTGGTGGCGCATTAATACAAAATGATAGTGATGCGGTCACAGGTGTGAGTACTGCATATGGGTGATTTAGATCCCAAACTGAATATGCATGTGCTGTAAGTAATATATCACTCAGTATACACGGTGGAGCTGTAGATCTGATGGTGTTGGCATGGATGAACTGTATGAACTGACTCAGAGTTGGTCATCTTTATTTATTTATTTATTTATTTATTGTTTTCTCTGTGTGTTAACAGGTTCACGTCTCGGTGTGTTGTTGCTATGAGACATGCAGGCTTCAGCTTTGCAGCGCTCCGATTGGTTGTCACGTTGGCCCGCCCGAGCCAATCAGAGTGAATCCCGCTTCCCGTGCGTGTAATCCCGGTCCTGCAGTCCCTCTCCGTGCGCGTTATCTCTCAACAACCCCCCCCCCCCCCCCAGCCCTCCCCTCTCGGTATTTATCAGCGCGGCCTCTATTTTCACGCTCGGCGCGTCGCAGGCGCTCCCGGTTTGGCCGTTAAATCCGCCGCGAGCGCCATGTTGATGCAGACGCGGGGAGCGATGGCGCATCGGGTGCGTGGCGGGGCGCAGGCTCGGGGCGATGGTGGAGAGACGCGCAGGGATTAGAGATGTCGCACGGCGCAGCGCTGAGGATCGGGATGGGTCGGGAAGGCGGTCGTCTGCGCGCGGAACGGTGCGTGAGTGCTGTCGAGACACGTCGCGCGCGCAGGGCGGCCATGAGACGCGTCGGCTCCGGCGCGTGCGTCTCCGTCGCCGAGCGCGCGGCTCGTTCTGCAGGGCCGCGGATCATGCAACATGTCGATCTTTTCGCTTTGCACGGACAGTATTTGCTGTGCTGAACGTCTCATCACTTTTGCATGGTGTTATTATTATTATTATTATTATTATTGCGCGCGCGATGATCATTTTGGAGCACGCATCATCCACCAAAGAGTTAGTAATGAACTAAACATGGCTGCTGCATTGAGCTGCCCTTCTACATGTGCACAAGTTTAATGAGCACTCATTTGTGCACAGGACAAACAAACAAACGGGTCTTGCATGGTAGTTACTGTCTTTCCAATGAATGCACCACTGAATTTTCGTGTGTTTGTGTTTGTGTGTGTGTGTGTGTGTGTGTGTGTTATTCAAACAGATGGCTGTGGCAGAACGTATAAAGAGCAGTATCCTTCACCAGGTAACTCTGTTCTTAAGTACAAACTGTACGTGTGGTTTATTTCTCATGTCAGCATCTGTGTGTGAGCCAACCTGCTGCATCAGCTCTGAGGATCTCAGGCTAGTCGTGGAGACATTAAGATCATCCAGATCACCCTGTGTATCGATAATCGATCGGTGCTTTCCTGTAGAGCGAGCGAAAAATATACCATGTTTAGCGCTGCATGGAAACGGAAATCGTGTCTGCTTCAAAATGAGTTACTAAATGTATTAAGCAAAGTTGCTTATCTTTACTAATAAGCATTATAAAGTATATAGTTTCTACAATCATGTGTGTTTTATTTGATTTTTGGTGCATGTTATGCGATGTCAGTCTGTTAGAGGAAAAAAGGCATGCAAAAATGTTTAGATTTAGATTTTTGTCAAATATAGTGAGTATTCACACGCACACACACACACATTCACATAATATGGGCAATTTGGAAATGGCAGTTAGCCTAATCTGCATGTCTATCGAACCTGGACCCTGGAGGTGCAAGGCGACATTTCCACCCATTAAGTCAGTGTGCCGCCTATTGCATATGCAATATAAAATTAACGTGTCATAAAATATATTCCATATTAATAATGTATGAAGTCTTGTATATAGCAGAGGCAAGTGATATACAGTAAAAAGATTATTTCTGATATTGTAAACAGTGCAGTGTCTTTGGCTGTTAGTATCTCATCTTAATCCTCCAGCTCACCCTTGGGCATTGTTCACTGTAAATGTCCCAGAGGGGCGGATTCTCACTCACAGTGATGCTCTGGGCAGTTGGTGCTACACTCTGCAAGTTATTTTTAGAGTTGCATCAGGCAGTGCTACCAGTTAGAATGCTTATACGATGTCGTTACAGAACAACCTGAGGATTCTGGAGTGTAAATAGAGTTGCTTCAGGCAGGTTGCAGAGACACTGTTGTGCCCTCTGTATGACTCGACAACTCTGTTGTGCAAGTGAAATCCTTGGTGATGTGGACACTGAGGAATTTAAAGCTGTTGATTTTGTCTCTCTCAACTGCAGCATGTATGCTCCGGCTTGTTTCCTGTAGTTTACCATCTTGGTTTCTACATTCAGGGAGAAATGTATTTCTAACAGAGTCGTTGGCCAAATATTATTACTCTGTATTGGAGATGGGACAAAAATTGATTCAGTTATGTATCGCGATTCTTTTGTGCTGCAATTCCTGTAGGGCAACAATCTCTCTAAAATCTATTCATTTTTAATTGACTTAGTTTGCAATCAAGGTGTTCAAATCTTGCTGTTCCTTTTTAATCCTACAGGTGGCACGCTAAACTACTCACACATTGGAAAGCAGCACATTAAACATTAAATCATGACTACAGTAACAAGGCAGCACAGTGTCGTAGTGGTTAGGACTGTCGCCTTGCACCTCCAGGGTCTGGGTTCGATTCTTGGTCAGGTCTGTGTGCGTGGAGTTTGCATGTTCTCCCAGTGCTTGGTGGGTTTCCTCCGGGTACTCCGGTTTTCATTTTTTTTATTTTTTTTATTGACCATAGTGTGTGTGTCCTGCAATGGATTGGCACGCTGTCCAGGTCCCTTAGGATAGACTCCGGGGACGCTGTATACAGGATAAAGCGGTATAGAGGTTTAGTGAGTGAGTGAGTGATCACAGTACAAATCGAATCAGCACTTGGGTATTGTGATAATATCGTATGGGCCGGTCCCTGGTGATTCTCAGCCCTGCTCTATACACATAATATTTTATAAACTGATATTACTGGGCTGCTAGGCTGTGAATTCACATACACAACTTTAGGCGGAAAATACAGTCAATCGGAATACACTGTGACCGGGAGGAGCTGGCAGCCATTCAGAGAAGAGAAATGGCAAAGTGAATTGGCAAGAGTGTAAAGAAAGGAACTGAGAGCGTACAGTATAAGAGGAATAATCAGTATGATGATGAAGGATGAAAATGAATCATGCTTTGAGATTTATCTTTGTCTTCACGTAAGGCTTGCTGATAGGAAGCTTGTTATCTGGTTGTGAAGATATTTTTATTTTTCCCCATAATGCGTCTGTAATACAGAGGAAACAGTTGCAGATTATGATTATCCTGAACTTGGGCTGCAGCCAAAACGGCATACAACTGAACTTAGTAGTTTGTAGTATAGAGTTGCTGTTAAAACTTGTATTACATTGTGCAGTTTGGGGCACAGCCCAAAATCCTCTCTGAATATACGAGGGCTGTACTGAAAGTAATGCAAAAGTGGGCATAAAGTTTTATTATTATTATTATTATTATTATTATTATTAATAATAATAATAATAATAATAATAATAATTGAATTTGAACAACCTTACGTACAAATACTGCGCAAAAGTTAGCGGCACCTGCAAATAAATGCTGTAGAGCAAGGATATCTTAAAAAAACAAAAACTTTAAACCGTAAATAATGAAACAAAGTCAGTATTTGATGTGACAACTCTTTGAGCTCCTTTAGTCTCAGGTCAGTTTTATAGGAAAATTCTTTATTAAAAGTATTTATTAATATAGCTAAGTTTTAATTTACTTAGCTAAGTATTAGTTAGTTATGGTTTACTGAGCATCTTGCAGACCCCGCCCACAGTCTCTTCTGAGGACTTTGACTGTTGCACCTGCTGCTTTTTTGTCGCTTATATAAAATATGCAAGTAAATGCAATATATGTCATTTTCTTTCAATTTTAATGTGTGTATGATTGACTTCAATTCAATATTAAGGCTTAAGGAAAAATAAATATATTTACGGTATATATAATCCAAAGGAAAGTCCTGCATGTCAGATAAAAAAAAGTTATGCCCGCTTTTGCCCGCCCGGTACGCGCGTTACTTTCGGTACAGCCCTCTTATATTGTATCGCATTTGTTGCCATGAGATTAATCTGTGTGGTGCAGCACAACGCATCCTAGAACCTGCAACAGCTGTGATCATTATCATCACAGTAGCTCCTTGTAGTCAGCAGATTGTTTCCAGATTGGAGTTTAACCATGAAACTTTGTCATTATAGCACAGCTGACACATACTGTAGGCACTACATTGACACACTACAGTTTAGTGTGTATTCAGGCACAGCTGTCCAGACTTGGTCCTGGAATCTTTAGGAAGGCTGGATAAAGAACAGATAAAGAATTCCAAAGAATTTGGAATGAACAGATAAAGAGATGCAGACAGAAGAAGTGCCGGTAAGGTTCACTAGGCATCTACAGGAGATTACAGGTGAGCTTCAGGAACCTAGGGGACACATGAAGTGGCACGAGCGAAAGGAGCAGGAGGGTTACATTTATATAGGCACATGGGTGTACTGTAGTCTGTAATGAAGCTTAAGGGAGAAATAAAGAGCACTGCATGTGCAGCATACATAGTGTAGTAACTACGTACTATAATGTTGGTTAGAAAATCTAACATGAACATGAGGTTCGAGCCAGAGTTCAGGATTATGTTAAAGCAGATAGAAAGGGAAAGCAAAGGAATAAAGAAAGAGGGGGGAAAAAGGGAGGGTGAAGAAAAAAGAAAAAGGTAGAATGGAAATAAATAAAGGGAGGAAGAGAAGTGAAAGGGAGAAAGGAAAATGAATGGACAGGAAATAAAAGCAATGGAAGAAAGGAAGGGAAAAGAAAGGAATGCAGGGAAATAAATGAAAGGAAAAAGGGAAAGAAAGGAAACTGACAGAAAAGGTAGGAAGAGAAAGAAATTATTGGAGGTTACACCGGGAAAGGAAGAAAGAAAATGAATGGAAGGGAAGAAGGGAAGAGATTTAAAGGAAGAAAGGGATATAAAAGAAATGGACAGGAAATAAAGTAAGGAAAATGAAAGGAAAGAAGGAAAAGAAATGAAAATAAGGGAAAGAAAACTAATGGAAGGGCAGGAAAGGACGAGAAAAAAAGGAAAATTAAATGAAAGGAAGGCTTGTAAGAAAGAAATGAAAGAAGGCAAGAGATAGAAAAGGAAGCGTTGTTATGTGATGTTAGAGGTTTGAAGCTATTTACAGATATTTTTGGCGAATTAAGCACATGGCTATGGAGAGCTGCATGGTGCTACATTCCAATATAAATATCTCAGCAAAATGCTGCTTCATCATTGCTATGGGGAAAAAATCATCAGAATTTTAATCAGCATTCTGATTACTGTCAATGATAAAAGCCCAATTGATTGATATACGCACAATCAAAATTTGCATAAAACCATATCCATGGAGACAGCTAGTAAGACCGCTGTGTAGCTGAAGAGTTCTCTTGACTTCTCCCCCCCCTGTCCCCTTTGTCTCTCAGACGTCCTGATTGCAAGGAGGCGCGTCGGTCACTGTTGCCACGGCAGCGCCCGTGGAGGAAGAGAAGGAGCGGCTGTTGCGGTGGCGCCACGCTCTGCTGGAGGGGATGGAGTACCACAGCACGGGAACCCTGCCGCTCCTGGGCAGCCCGCGTTACTGTCCCGGTGCCAACAGTGCCAGCGGGTACCTCTGCCAGACGGGCCACTGCTGTGGGGAGACCGGCTGCTGCACCTATTACTATGAGCTTTGGTGTGAGTGCAGTTTATATTTACACTTCACACTGAAGCCCATCATCATTCAGTCATCAGAGAACGACATGCCAGGCGATGGAGGCTCCCAGATGGAGTCGAGCTTAAAAAATGCATTCTGCCTTACATGGAGAAAAACGTCAGCGAATAAGTAAATGTGATCTCCAGATTATATTTAGGACAGAGTTTAACATGAACCAGCCTACTCAAATTCTGTCAGATTTGCTTGTTTGAGATTCACGGAATAGTGACACATTAATGTGAGCGTTAGGGCTATTTTAATAACAAAGGCATGATCGACCCACTCTCGACGAGCGCTTGCATCCTGTACAGAGTGGAAAGGTCCTCATCATCGCGCTTTTGTTCACTGTTCATCATCAAAAGTGACGAATTGGCGGTTTAACGGAAAAATCCGCCCCTGAACGACTCGCGTAATAATCGTAATCCTTAACTTCCACAGGCGTCCATGTCTCACTGACACGTGGTTCAGTTTTCACCAGCGAATCCTTTTGCTTTATTACTTCTAACATGATGCTTCTACCTTATGAGAGTGATGGGGCGTTCAAGTCAAAGCAGGACTTTTACTTGCGCAGAATAAGAGAAGACACTTATTTCTCTACAGTATATAACGCGCTCTTGTGCCAGCAGTTCACTAGATACAATCAAGGTGAAAGTGAATCGCTGGCCTCCCAGGAACTCTACTGCATTGGAGCCAAATCAGAAGATATGCGGATGGGTTCTCTGTTGACTCTCAAGGTTTCTTCCTATTGCCATCCTTAACCTTGGCTTGCTTATCAGTGACGATCTGATCATTATACATCAGTCATACATCTTTCCTCACATTTTTAGATCCATTTTTGTTTATTCAGCAAAGCAGCTTTGTATCACTGACCGTTGTTAGCTCTATATAAACAAAACCCAATTAAAATAAATTCACAAGACATGTCATCGCTGGTCCCGGATTGACTTGAACGCCCCTCGTAGCTGAGCTGAATCTCGGCTATCTGTCACGGAACCACGTTGCATTCCAGGACCTGAGTTTAACATTTGTACTCACAACTCCACTATTCATCATTGGATTCCTCATTAGTTTGATATTGAACTTTAACGAGAATTGATCAGTGAAACAAGTTGCCCTTTCGCTTATCGGGGTTAAAAGGGAAACCTAATTGCTATTCCTTAGGGTTGAGATAGTACATTTCTCTCGTGTTGAAGGCCATTGTAGCTTTGGCAGTAATGGTGCAGTAATGTCTCCATGTGGCTTCTATTAAAATATTATAAAATAAAAAAAAAGAGTAGTGGTGGAATCTTCCTAATAAAGCAGATCAGCTAAACAGTAGTTTGTATAAACAGATGTTTTTATAGTTTAAAAATAAATGACAGTACGTTATTACGAGTGTGTTCTTGTTTGCCTCGTAGCTTGCTAAGATACTCTCTTGTTCTGTGACGCTAACATCGCGTCAATGGTTAAAAATGAAATTATTGACTTTCTTTAGCAATTAGATTTAATTAGATAGTATTTATTTGATAATTAGACCTTTTGGATGGTTGGATTATTTTTTCATGTGAGCTCTACATGAATTGTGCTGCCACTGTTTTATGTGTTTATGCTAGTGCAACGTTAGCCTGGTAGTTAGCTTGATAATACTAAGAAACTTGAATAACTTGTGTACAGATTCGTCTGTCGAATCACTTTCACAAAACACTAACACCACTGGAGACTCCTTCCATAATTCGGAAAAAAAAAAAAAAGACTCTTTACACTAATCTTGATTACGCAATTTCATAGATTATGTTAAAGAGCAACATATTTTGCTCTGTTGTAACTACAGTATAGCAACGAGCACTATTGACAGCGAGTCCTATAATAAATGACTCGCCTTCTGACCAATCAGAGTTTTAAACACTAGCAAGAAAAACCCAGTTTTAAAGAATATTTGTAATATCACACGCTACATAATTCAGTTCTGGCGCTGGAGTTGTTCTCTTATTGTGGTCAATCTAATAAAGCGCTGTGTTCACACACACACAGCAAAATATCAATTTCTTGCAAATATACGCGCTGTTTACTTGAAATCTGCAGGATCCAGTTTTCAGCCTGTGGGCGTTCACGTCATCGGATAGTGTGTGTAATATCTGCTGTGTGTATGTATGTGTGTGTGTGTGTGTGTGTGTGTGTGTGTGTGTTGCAGGGTTTTGGCTCTTATGGAGTGTCTTGATCCTGTTCAGCTGCTGCTGTGCGTATCGACACCGCCAGGCTAAACAGCGAGTCCAGCAGCAGCAGAGACAGAGAGAGATCAACCTGATGGCCTACCACGGAGCTTGCAGCTACCCGTCCTCCATGCTGGACCTCAGTACACACTCCTCTCTTTCTCATCCGCGCACTCGTTCGCTTCCTCAAATGCTAGACGTCGCCTGTAAATAAAAAGCTAAACACACTGTGTGTCCCTTGACACGACTGTTCCAATGCCGCCGCTGTTCACTTGGCTCCAAAATGATCCGTATCATTTGACGTGGCTAGTCCACATGGACGCTAGCATTTGGGAAACACCCGTTTTTGCTAACTCTTTAAACCTCTATCTACTTGGGGCAATACATCTGAACATGTTGTTGTTTTTGTTGTTGTTGTTGTTTGTCACTCGGCAGGTTTCCTCGCATCACTCAAACTGCCATCCTATGAGGAAGTAGCAGCACAGCCCAGCACCCCACCCCCTCCATACAGCTCGGTGGCTTACCCGCGAGGCTCCGCTCATCCCGGACCGAGTCACATGCTATCCTCGCAAAGCTCGGACAACTACACTAGCTGCTCATGTGACTCCTGCTGCCCGTCTTCGCCCTGTAGCTCCTCCCCTTCCTCCGCACAGCTCACAGACGAGACTGACACAAGCCACACCTCCACTCCGTCTCACAGCGAGTCGGTCCCCATTAACTCAGTCACTCATCACGCCGCAGAGCGACACCCTGAGACTCTAATGACTTCGCCTCTTAACGAACCTGGCTCCACTCCTCCAACAGAAGCAACGGAGGTGGACTTGCCAGAGTACGCCTCCCTTGACTGTAACGGCAACAGGACTGTTAAAACGAACACGAACCCCACAGTTAACAACAACGTGATCAGTGACGCTGAAGAAGGCGCTAACTCGAACGAAACTGGTAAAACCCGTAACTCGAATGATGTTAATAACCGCGGTACCACTGAAAGCGCTAACGTACCTCAGCGTAACAACATTAATGATACAAGCAGCAAGGCTCAAATGTCCAGCTTCAGTCCAACCAGAGATGATAAATCCACTGACTTCGATCTCTTTCATCCACCCAGCAATATGCTCCAGAATACATCATACTCTCCCATCGCCATCCACTCATCCTCTCCTCCCTCCTGTTCTCCTTTGTCTCCGTCATCTCCTCCCCTCCCTCCTCCCTTATCCCCGATCTCCGACCCACTTGGCGCTACCATCTCTGAGAAGCAGAGCTCCCCTGGGCAGTGGGTGGAGCCAACGCAGGCGCACCATTCAGCCCCTCGGCCACAGTCTCCGCCCAAACCTGCTGTCTTTTCCCCTGACTTCCTGGAGCCGGAGCGGCGCGATTCCGCAGTGTGCGACCTTGACGTGGACCAGACGCACTTCCAGCAGCGACGCCTGACCGGAGACTCCGGCATCGAGGTCTGCCGCTGTCGGATCAGACACGAAGGGGAGGAGGAAGAGGAGGAGGAGGAAGACGACGAGGATGAAGACAGGGATCGCTCCGATGACAAGCCTAGCGGCGTAACAAGCGACAAGCTCCACGACAGCGCCGACTGCTCAGTCCGTTCTCAGCTGTCCCCTTCCGAGCTAGGAGACACGTGCGGGTCGGGCTCAGCCACACCCGCGCGCAGCGATGCAGTCGTTATAGCCATGGAAACCGTTTGACGGACAGGTGTCGCGTTGAAATCCGGCGCTCTGCGTCAGCGGCGCTGAGAGAGAGCCTTCGGCTGCGCGGAGTGGATTGCCTTTTAGTCCAAGTCTAATCTAGCCGTGCTGTTGCATTAGGACTGACGTCGTAGGGTGGTGAAAAGTGATTTAATAGCATAGCATAGGAAGGTCTCTCTTTCTGTCCCTCTTACACTGTTTCTCTTTCTCTCTCTCTCTCTCTCTCTCTCTGTTATAGGATAAATGTCCTCGGTTCTCCAGCGCCTCAGAGAGACCGTTGTTAGAGCTACAGTACAGACTCTGCTCTAACACACGCTCACACACTCACACACTCAGACAAAGAGTAACCTTTGTGTACGACAATGTCTGGGATGCTGACCTGGTGGTTTAACAATCCCATGTCCCCCTGTGAACACTTTTGTCCTCAGTAGCACACGCAACAACTCGCCCTTTCTCTCGTTTCTCGGCTTGCAGTGTCGTACACATCGATAGACCTTGAAGCTGCTTAAAACCGTTGGGGAGTAAAGATGCAATAACACACTCAAACTTACACACACGCACGCACGCACACACACACATCTGTCCTGTGTGCCTCTGGATAACGTAGTTCACACCAGGTCAGGCAGCCATTTTGTGCTTGATGTTAACCTGAGCTTATCAGCCGAATGTAGGTTTTTCACTGGTTCACGCAAAGCAACAGTCTCTCTCTTTTTCCACACACACAGACACACACACACACACACATATATCAGAAACACCAGACTGCATTCTTCTTGCTTTCCCAGATTTTCAGAACACCAGCTTGGCCAAACAAATGCTGCACCTCAACCATCGAAGTAGAGAAAAAAAAAAAAAAAAGACGAACCTCAGGACATTGTTTTTTTGTTTGTTTGTTTGTTTCTTCCTTAACTCGTATTAGAGTTTTTTTTTTTTCCCCGGCGTCTAAATGTGGCTCACACGGAAACAGCATTGCTCATTGGCGACGCAAAAGCAGCCTAAAGACTCCGACCGGCTGTCCGACCGAGACAAATATCGATATCGGAAATACACGTACGAATAAATATATATGTAGGTGCAGATTATATATAGACATAAATATATATGCTCTCTGTGAAACAATATATTTTCTAAGCATGCCATGTCATTTGGAGTGCAGCGCTAGAAGCCAGTGTAAAGAAAAAAAAGAAAAAAAAAAGAATTAATCTGCAGCTGAGAGATTGTGTGTGTGTGTGTGTGTGTGTGTGTGTGTGTGTGTGTGTGTGTGTGTGTGTGTGTCGATTCTAGTGTTCCTATGGCATCAGTACCGAGTTACACTTACGTTAATTACTATGGCGTTCCCATGGTGCTGCTGTGGCGTTACTATGACAACCTTCTTTAGTCTGAGCAATAGAGTATGTTTGATGTCCCTGTGAGATTGTGAAAGGTGTGAAAATGTTATTCTAAACGACTTTACCACTAAACGAGTCAAATCAAACATCTGGCTCTGTCATTTGTGTGTGTGTGTTGTAGACACAAGTGTGTGTGTTGTAGACACAAGTGTGTGTGTGTGTGTGTGTGTGTGTGTGTGTGTGTGTGTGTGTGTGTGTGTGTGTGTGTGTACACATTCAGTTGCATCTTACAGGAATACTATACTGTGTGTGTGTGTGTGTGTGTGTGTGTGTGATGACCAAAGGCAAAAATTTTGACCCTCTTTTTTTTTTCCAGAAAACTCATTGCTACATTATAATACCTATATTTTTGTTCATTTCAAATATGCAAATTCCTAACATTAAGTAGTTCTAGAATTATGTAACTTTCCAACACTGGGGTAAATCTAGTAAAGTAATTATTTTTGCAACCAGCTGAGGTTTTGTGGTGAGCATGTGTGCGAGGAATTAGTGCCTTTGAAAAAGTTCTTTTGAGCCGGGTTTATATATATATATATATAAAAAATAATGAATAACTTTTCTGTCAACAAGTACTTTCAATACTAAAGTACTAAAACTTTAATAAATGAAATGATTAATTTTATACAATGCGGTAATCACCGCGGATAAAGACTATTTGAAAAACAGTGAAGTAATCCATTAATCACTTAAACCGCCAGCTTATTGACTCATCACTTCATTTTTTGTTTTTAAGAAATGTAGATTTTACAATGTATATACAAGCGGTGCTCGAATCAAACCGGGACTTGTAGTAGAATTTCTGCTGAATGAATGTAAATCTGATTGTCAGGTGCAGAAAACTTTAAGCGCAGTACAGTGATGAAACTTTTAGCTGCCGTAAAATATCTGAATGGATAAATGTCCGTGCATGGCGATCCCGGCTGAGGTGGCTCCGAGCCCACTGCAGTCATCCTGGGAACGTCCAGCGAATGATCCTAAAAACATCTGTCTATAGGAACTGTAGAAACATCTATTGACCTGCACGTTACAGGAACACGGCTGGGAGTTATCGCCGGATCCCCTGTACAGTCCTCCACACGTTTAAGACATTAAAGGAGTTCCTAGGCGGCCAGGGTTTCAGACGTGAAGCAGATATTGTGATCATAGCTCTGGTGGACTGAGAAAGCTATTATTAAAGGTATGGAAGCACTGGTGTAATGCTGGGATAAGTGCATTAATGAAGCAGGGGATTATATAGAGAAATAGAAAGACTTTTTAATATAGTCATAACTGTTATGTTATTCTACACAAACAAAAGTCCCGCTTTGACTTGAACGTGCCTGGTATAAATAAGATGACTTTCTTATAGCTTAAGGTTTATATTAAACTCTTGAAAATGACAATCACTTACATTTTGGAATTTTCCTCAGGATCAATAAAGTATCTGTCTATCTATTAAAGTCTTGGTAACGTGACAAAAACAATTAACTTTATTAATACACTTTTATTTTTTGTAACGTATATAAACTTTTATTCAGTCACAAAAATGTATTTCTTTTCCAAATCCAAGTTCAATCTCTTTTTCCCCTCTGGATCTGATATCTAATATACAGTATTTTCTCAAGAATCCAATTCAACCCTTTTTTTTTTTTTTTTACTGGTATCTCTTCTAATTTTGTCTTTTATTTTTTGATAATTTTCGATTCCTAAACATCACTTTTCCAACCAAAAATACTACGGAGAAAAAAAATCTAGAAGAAAAATATCATTGCATAATACAAAAGCACATCAGACCTTCAGGCTTTACCTACATCTTATACTGACTTGTTTATAAGCTTCTTGTTATCTTTATTAATATTTTGCATATCGTAGCATATATGCAGAATAACCAGTTGACACCTAGAGAGTGTTAACTGGCTATACTAAAGAAATATTATAGATATATATACAGTCTTGGTTATGGTCAGCGCCGCGGTTTCACCGTGACCGTGTAGCGCAGTGGTTGAAGCACGACTCCAGAACGCCCGCGCAGGTCAGGCAGGGAAGCGCCACAAGGGACGCTGAAATGGAACTTCTGCAGAAGACAGCTGAGGAACAGGAAGAGCTCGATCCGGGCCAGCGATTCACCCACACACACTCTGGGCCCTGCCCCAAAGGGAAGGTAACTGTTTGGAGTTATCTTCTTACCCATTTCATCCAGGAACCTGTCTGAGATGGGGGGAGGATAGGGAGAAGTAATCAGGGGCGGATCTACCCGGGTGGCATGGGGTGGCAGTTGCCACCCTAAGAAAAAGCCTTGCCACCCTATTTGCCACCCCAGCACTACTGTCCTAGTGTTCTAAAAATAAAAGAGTTTTTTAATTTATCTGACGTTCCAATCCAGATATCAGGTTCAAGTCAATCACACATCAGCCTTTATTTCATTTTTATAGGACAATGTAAAAATGTGCACCCTAGTGTATACACCGAATAAGAATAGCGTTCCTTGAATGCACAAAAACCATGCAGGGATGCTTGCTTCAGTGTTGCCACCCCACATAATTTTAATGCCACCCCCTTGCCACCCCATGAATAATTTTCTAGATCCGCCACTGGAAGTAATGCTTTCATATTTCTGATGGACGAGTTGCTAAGACGGTACTACCCCCTTGTAACGATGAAATTTGGGCATCAAATAATACGAATAACCTTCTACATTAGCTTTAAAAAAATATTTAATAATCCCATGCTGATGTAGACAGTGTGTGAGCTGTGCACCTGGTATGAACTGGTCAGGTTTTTCCCAGTATTTCGGGTCATGGTGGATTCCCCAGATGTTCACCAAGACTCTTGCTCCCTTTGGAACATCATGACCTCCTAAACTGCAAGAAATTTGCTAATATAAAGTTTAGCACATATGAACAGAATATAACAGCAACATTTAGCTTTTTCTACACTGTAAACCGTTTTATTCTGCAGTAAGTTGCTGCCAAATATTAATGTTTGTAAACATAAACCACTGCAAAGGGTCTTTAATCGAGTCAATAGAATGATTTCTAGCTCTGTATAAATGCAAACAATGTAAAAAACTTAATCCAACTATTTTTCAAGTAAAGTCAGTATCAAGTAATTTGCTAGACTTCCTAGACAGGATCTGCCAAAACTTAAAATAATTAAAAATAGTTAAAAATCTCTAAACATATCCGCATTTGATTTGATTTTTAATGTGAGTGGTTGGATTTGGATTTGCATTCCTGTCTTATCTGTATCTCTGCATCACCATGGTGACCAGAAGTTTTCCCTCTCTGGTGGCACTAGTGATCTCTGCGGCATTGCCATGGTTACCTGGTGTCCTGCATAGCAACATGGGGGATGAGGATAGGACTGGCAGGGCGAATTCTCATAACCTCACACAGCACGCTCTCCAGGAATGGCAGACTGGTCCTGTCACTCAGAGAAGGGTGTCGCTCGCTGCCCACACACTCGTCCAGCTCAGCGTGAAGACGTTCTTGCACCTTCAGCAGGGCAGCAAGAACACAATGTCCTGAGAAACAAAACATTTAGGCGTTGGATCTAAAAGGTGTCCACATGTGCGTTTTATTTTACTTCTGGATTGTGTAGTAAGAACGCGACGGTCCAGAGTAAAGTGGTGGACGTGGTTTCCACTCCGGCTCCGAACGCTTCCGCTGCCGTCATCAAAATGTGATCTTCGGTGACACCGCTCTCACCACCTGAGCCACTCAGGAGGGCATCTAGGAGGTCACGTGGTTCTCCTGGTGTAAGGGTCAGCTGCCGGGGTTAATACAGAGACATGTTTAATGCATATGATGATGAGTAGCGCTTGGATACCAGGAACAATTGCTTTTTTTTTTATATCTACAGTATAAACAGTTCTTGCCAAAGACAAATGTTGAAACCTTCACTTTTCCCACATGTTGTAGATGTTAGAAGTTCCATGATTTCGAGATCCAATTTGCCATTTTCCACTTGGGATAATCATTAAGAATCCAGTTACAGATTGGCTTAACGATGCAGCACACTAAATTCCTGCTTCATTGGACTTGTGTTTAGTGAAGGCCCCATCTCAAAATCTTGCCCTTAAAATACCCTTCAGGTTTCATGCAAACTCAGGAGTTAATGCTGTTTAAAAGAAGTAGGACTGTAGGATTTGCACTTTACCTTGTGCTCTTCCAGTTTCGTGGTCAGTAATTTGTCTCTGATATACACACACTCTCTCAGTCTGGCCAAGTCTTTATTGGGAAAAATCTGTGAAAATATGTTCTTAAGAATGTACGTTTAGAACGCATCACAACACATTCGCTTTAATACAAACAATATACACCGACCAGCCATAACATTAAAAACCACCTAGGATTTGGGTTCCTCTGGTGCCACCGGGGCAGCTCTGGTCCCTTGCGGTGTGGCTCCACAGGGTGTCTGGGGATGTCGTGTGGTGTCTGGCACCAAGCGCTTGACAGTCTGGGTCCTTTGGGTGCTGTGGGTTGCCGGGTGGGGGGGCCGGATCGGTGTCTATTTGCATGCTTGGTCCCGTGTGGGGCAGGCTGTAGTGCACTGAGTAGTCTAGTGAGTGTCTAGAGTATCTAGTGAGTTTACTGGTGGATAATTATTGTTCAATGGTGTTCAGTTC
The DNA here is from genome assembly GCA_013621035.1 of Clarias magur. Taxonomy (NCBI): domain Eukaryota; kingdom Metazoa; phylum Chordata; class Actinopteri; order Siluriformes; family Clariidae; genus Clarias; species Clarias magur. The sequence continues at coordinate 672,803 of QNUK01000241.1, read as the reverse complement.
ACCTGGCAATAGTGTTGATGTTAGAGCTGATCGGTGTATAGTTATAGATATCAATTTGTGTCCTAAATGAAACTTTTATAAAAATATCCATCTATCTACCTGTCTATCAGACTTTGAGAATATGAACCAAATGAATGATACAATCTTCTAGACTAATTATTTCCAATGGGACTGTAAGTAATCAGCATATAGCAACATTTGTTTACATCTTTGTTTACAAGTGTTACATAATCTTATTACATGCATAATATTATAAAGTTATAACATACAGTACCTACATAGCTTTCTCAAATTTTTTTCTCA